>JANHFL010007856.1:6451-33291 GCA_032468155.1 Oxyrhabdium leporinum
TCAAGTTCTGTTAAGATACAGCCTGTTGTGCCTTAAAATGGCTTCTACTGTACAGCACAGTGGAGTTGCCATGGTAATAGCTTCATAGTACTCCACAAGGGGGCTCCCTCTGGTAAGGGAGATTGGTTCTTAAAACAAACAAACAAAAAACAATAATGAAACAAAAAATAAATCCACTAGGCCCTCAGCTTCAAGCAAAGGCGGCAAGTTGTTGGGGGAGGTGCCTGCTAATGCATATAATAACCTCAAAGGCCCTGTAGATTTTTTCCCAGACTGTTGGCCAGGCCAATTAGGTCTCTAATTCTCACCACAGTGGATGAGACATTTTTTACTACAACTGGTTAACAGGGCCAGGGCCAAGTGACTTTTTCTTACATTTACTTTATTGTGCAAAACTTTGCAATAGCACAAGGCTGTGTCTAAAGAAGATGCTGGGCAATGTAACTGAAGTGACTATCTTAACAGGAAAAGGAGAGGGTGAAACAGTTTGTATCCCATGAATACCACTCATTCCGATGGATCTCCCTTTTAACTTTAAGAAACTTCAATTTCCAGTAAGACTTGCATTCTCCATCACAATCAACAAGTCACAGGGTCAGTCTATTAAGTACTGCAGAGTGGATTTCAGATCATCATGTTTCTCCCATGGACAACTTTATGTTGCTTGCTCAAGGGTGGGTTCATCCATGAATGTATTTATCTTGCTCCTGGAGGTGAAACTAAAAAAATGTTGTTTATAATCAAGTTTTAAATTAATATTATACTGAATTTGTGAAAGATTTTACTTTATAATTTGTATACTGTACTTATACTTTTAAAACCCTGTAAATAAAATTACTTTGATTTGATGCTATAGATATAATTCATTCCTTTTCCTGTCCAATACAGGATTGGGATAAATAAATACCCGGGCAATGCCAGGTTATCAGCTAGTAAATAAATAAAATCCCAGGCAAATTCAATTTTAGCTCCTATCGTATCAGCCTGATTTAACTTTACAGAAAACAACCTGTTATGTGCTGCTATGTGCTATGTGTTTTTAATGGCCAATCATTCCATTAATTAAATTTAGAGTATTAGCCTAGAATGGACATATTATTTGAAAGACCCCAAAATATGTAGAAAATTTGTTATAGTCATGGTTACAATATGCATCATAATATGCACTTATGAGTATATTTAAATATAAGCAAAGCGTGGTCTTTTTAAATTATTCTTTCCATAGGTGTTAATATTTATACTACTTAAGCCTAAATTAATAAAAAAAATATTGCAGAAAATAATACTGTATCATTGCCCTTTTTAAGGAAACTGTTCTGAAATCATTCACCAAGGCTTTTAGTAATCGGTATCATGATTTTTATATGCCAAATGTTTAATATTTGCTGCTCTTCAATAGTTTAAAGTGTAAGTCCTGATATTCGTTTGCCATTTTAAAATAGTTATTGATTTCAGCATGAACAGTCTTCAGCAGTCATATGATGAGATTTTCACATCCACAGTAGGAGTTTTCCTTGCTGTTTGGGGGACTGGGGGATAATCCATTCAACTGACAGTTACATTGTAAGTGAATGGAACCCTCCTTTCAGAAAACTTTAAAAATCAAATCAAAGAGCACAACTGAAATTCATATTTAAAGTCCAAGATGAATCTACTGAATTCAATGGAAACACTTCCAGAAATGTTGATAAGATTTCATGTTTGAAAATTTCATGGTTAACTTACATGTTGTTACACATCGGCATTTTTGCTATCACAGCGAAATCATCCATCATCAAAATGCAACACAGCAAGAAGATGAGTTTCAAACAAATTCCAAGGTAATTCCCAGGTGTACCTATTCAAAAATGTTTTATCAAATATAACATATACAAAGATGGGATGCCATGTGTATTGAATAAACATGAAAAAATCATACTGAGAGGCAGTTAGTTTATAGATTTGCATAGGAATCATGCAAAAAAAAAGTGAAGAAAAAAAATCTGATTTTTTCCATAAGTATTTCTGAGATTTTCAAACTCAGGGACATGGAAGAGTCAAGGATGTCCCACAATTAGGCTATATCATTCAGCTATAAAATAAGAGATATTAGATAGAATGCACTCTCTTGTGGCATTAGAAATAAAATTTAGATGGCTTTTCTTGATATGCTTGGCTAAATTGTTCCAAAGGCAAATGTGTTGAAAAATCTTGCTAATATTCTGCCTGCTAATTTCTGCTGAGAAGTTATTCATCAGCTTAAATTATTGTCTGTCTCAACTTGGCTAGTTTTGATTCGACAAAAGGCTATTGGATATATAATTTAAGAAGCTCAGGGTTTTTTTTAAATACAATCTTCAAATACAAGATAGTACTACAACTATTCTACTTGTTTTTAATATATTTCAGTGAATTTATGACATCTCAGCTTCAAAGACACCTGTACTCCATTTTTGGGACTACCTCTGCTTCCTGCTTAACCCAACCAGGACTGGCTGGGTTGCTGTGGCTAAGAGATGCAGTCATGTGACATCACATTTTACAACTCTTCAATTAACAATGATGATATCAAATACTGGATCAAGAAATATCACCTAGACACAAGGAAGATTAGAAATAATAAAGCAGCAAATAATAGCTATAGCCAAGAAGTTCAGCAGACATGAAGTTCAAATTCCACACTACAACTAGACTCTCCAATTTCAATCCAATCAGAAACATTCCTACAATCCATCAATGGCGAGACTGTAGTGAATCAGTCAACACTTGACAAGACAGTGCAGTTCTGGGTGCAGATATGGGATAACCCAGAGAAATACTATAAGAACGCATGTCATGGCCCAACTTATGATCTTTATATACTGTTGTTGCTCTCTACCCCCATCTAGGGGCCAGAGAGAGAAACACCAATCTATATTGTTTTGAAGATGACCCTTTACCCATCAGCCTGCACTCTCAAACAAGTGCATGCTGGGAAGCCAGACTCCATTTCCTTTAGCATTTGGAGAAGGCAGAAGCACATGGTCATCCAAGGACAAACCCACAACCCACACAGAGCATCGCTGCTGAGATTTAAATTGCTTGTACTTATTGTTATGTTCAGCAGTAATTTAATACTGTCTGTCTTGTATTTGGTTCCCATTGTATGTATTCCTATTTTCCCCAGTTTCACCATATCCTGTTCTTTCAATAAAGCATTCAGATCTACACACATGGTCTGTTTTCTTGGAGGATAGGTGGGTTTAGATGCATGTCGAGTTGCACACAGATTAACATGTAGTGGGGACAGAACAACGCAGCTTGGTTAAAGGAGGTGGATAAAAATAAAAAAGAAGCTGAAATGAAAGAATTTGTAATAACAGCAGAAATGGTGGAGAAAAAAAAAGCAAAGATCAAAAATTGGTCAGCCACAGATGAAGGTGAACTGCACGGCTTTTGGTTGAAACATCTGACCAGTCTACACTCACTGGTTGCCAAGCAGTTTAAGTACATACTGCAAGGAGATGAAATTGAAAAGTAGCTAACATATGGCAAGACTAATCTGATAACGAAATATTCAGCAAAAGGGACAACACTAGGCAACTACAGGGTGATTACCTGCTTACGGTAGCTCAGCGGCTTAAAGATACTGGATTTTCCAACCAGAAATGGTTGGCTCTCTGTACTCCAGCAGTTTGGGCCCTAGCACAGAGTGATGGAGTGGGGTCCCATCACTCGCCTCAGCTTCTGTGAACTTAGCAGTTCAAAAGTATGCAAAATGCAAGTAGATAAATGGGTAGCACTGAAGTGGGAAGTTAACAGTTCATGTGGCAGAAAGAAACCAACTGGTGCCAGACGTGGCTGAATGTGAGGCAAATACACCAACGCTCCCACAGAATATCATTAGCCATTCTGCTTGTGCAGCTAGTTCATGTGCACCGTGGGTAGCGCGAACTAGCAATCTTAGGCAGCCAAAGTACTCTGTAATAACACTGTAGACTCCCTGCCACTCAATGTACAAACACCATATGCTAAATAAATAATTAACCTGCTTAGCAACGACTTTCAAATTGCTAACTGGTGTGGTAGCTGGTGCAGTCCAACACTATCTACTTGGAAAAAAACTTATTTCCACTTGAGTAGAAAGAACATTGCCCTACAGCATTAGATACATAGATGAAATAGTGGACTGGACTCAAACAGAACTAAGGGCCATAGACAGGAAGACCAGAAAAATAATGACTATGGATCATGCCATTCATCATTGCAGTGACATTGACAGACTCTACTTATCACATAAAATAGACCCAGGCTGGTCGTTCAAGACTTCCAATGGTTATACCCATTGCTACAATAATTAAGTTCATCTACATAGCTGCAGATTGTCCTCTTCTTCTTTTTCCTTCCATGTCTACCGTAATGGCAGTGTCTTCTCTAAACACTACCATTATTCTGTGTCACCAGCTCTCTTGAAAGAAAGGGTTGGGTTTTTTTGGTTCTACTTAATTAGAAAGAACTTCTTCCTCTCCTCCCCTCCCCCATCCCCCAAGTCCAGCAATCAACTATTCTGACAGGATTATCTGTAAAAAAAATCTCAAAGGCCCACAGGAAACTGAATTTTGAACTCAGTATCTAAAGGCAATACACAGCCCAATATATTTCAGATGGCTAAATTAAAGTACATAAACACAATCAGATTAGACAATTTCGCTTTGTTTTACATATTTTCCTGTGTGTGAGAGAGACAGGGTAGCATGGAGAGAGAGAGAATAAATTTGATATATTTAAGGGAAAAAAAAATCTGAAGGAAGCCGGTTCATTAAAGAAAGCAAAGGAGAGGATTGAAGGATGAAGAAAAAGGAGATGATTATGAACTTGAAAGTGTATCTTCAGTCTCTGGGTCACAAACAGACAATACCTGCATTATACCTAAAATTATTAGTTCTTATTATCCTGTATTATAATATGTTGCCTTAACATCTGCTTTCCATTTATTTGTAGAAATAAAGTATGCTGAAAACTGTACAATGATTGCAGAAATATGGATAAGCATTAGATGGTAGTAACAGAAGTTTTCTTTATAGCTATTCTTACATCTAGTGATCATCAAGATTTTTCAGTTTAGATGTTGTAGCCCTACTATTTTTTTCCTGACATATCCATTATAAAGGGACTTTTTAACTAGCCATTCATAAGGAATTCTCATTATAAGCAGAATGTATACTAATATTCTCAGCCTATGTTCCAACATGAAAAACAATTTGCAAAACCAAATTGTTCATTCAGTATCTTGCCCATGTTCTGTTGACACTTCACTTATAAAAGTCTCAATATTCTGATTGATCAGTAATGTGATTTTTAAGTGTTGGAATAATTTCCAATTGTTCTCATTGCTTCACTTGAGTTTATTCAGAATACCAACCTAAGGAGACACAATTTGATGATGAGTGATTTGTCCCTCCATTCTCTTATATGATTTAAGCCAAAAAAGAGAAGTCAAAAGAGGGATATGTTTTAACATAAACATGTACATATGTTTTCTTTTCCCCAAGTTTGTTCTGATTCATGACTTGCATTTGCCACTTGATACCCTGGCATGAAATTATCGTATTTTTCGTTCCATAAGACGCATTCTCTCCCCCCCCCCCAAAAAAAAAAGTGGGTGGAAATGTCTGTGTGCCTTATGAAGTGAATGCTGCGTTAGACCGTGAAGTGTATTACCTCAGCGGTCCCCAACGGTGGGCTGGTGCCGGTCCTTTGGTGAATAGTAACTGGGCCACGGTGGCAGCAGGGTCCTTTTGCAGTGCTGAACCCTGCCTCTTGTCTTTGTCATTGCCCGCTTCTTCTGTCTCTTTTCCGCAGTGCAGGAGTCAATAGGCAGAGCTGGCACATGAGAGGACACCTATCTGTGGTCCTCTCAGGCTCCGCCTGATTTTTTTTCTTGTTTTCCTTCTCTAAACCTAGGTGTCTTATGGTCAGGTGCGTCTTATAGTGCAAAAAATACAGTACTTTTACATTTTAAATTACAATTTTAAATATAATCAAAACTCAGAAGTATGCTTTGATATATTCTATGTGTGCATAAGATTACCAAAATCAATGCGTAGAGCATTTTAACTCTTAATGCTAATTAATTTCACAACATATCATAGGTTTTTCTTAAATGCAGCTTAGTTTTAATTAGTTTCATTAAAATTACCAAGTACATTTTCAAAGAGAAAGTTGTTTCAGCTATACCAGATGAATTTTTCAAGACAAAAGTTGCGTAAAAAAGCAGGCAAAAACAAGGCAGTTTGGTCTAATGGTTAAGGCACTTGACTAGAAACTAGGAGATCCGGACTTCTAGTCCTGCCTCAGGCATGAAAGCTGGTTGGGTGACTGGGCCACTTGTTCTTTCTTAGTCCAAGCTACTTCACAGGGCTCTTGTTGTGAGGAAAAATAGGAGGGAGGAGTATTATATACATTCACCACCTTGAGATGTTTATAAATGAATAATAAAGAATAATAAAGATGAGATTGACACCCCCCCAAAAGAAGATTTATTTAGAAATCCATTTCTTACTGAGTCTAACCAGGTATTTGCAGAAACAGAGAATGAATAGTTACTTATTCCTTTTTTCCCCTAAGAAAAATGTTATCCAATGATATATGGCTTCTGAAATGGGAGCTCCATTTAGCTATAATGGCTACTACTGATGGATTCCAAGAATTTGTTCATTTCTCTTTAAAACCATCTATCACTACAACTATGACAATTTGATACTGCATGAATTGAACTATCAAATAAATTCACAATAAAGCTAATTTCATTGTTACAGAAACTGGGTAATATTTAAATTAATCCATTTGATTATATCCAAATGTGTTTGCCTATGGACAGAGCAGCATCTGGCATTATAATAAATTCCACCTCTTTCTGTGCACCCATCTGCTCCACAGGAGCCTATGAGCAGATTTCAGGAGCAGGAAATTCCATCCCATAATTCATTCATGAAATTTGGATGAATTTTGATTCTTCCCATATTCAATTTTATACATTTCCATAACATCTTCGGTGCACAATGCTCTTTTGCAAATGGAAGTACCTAAGTAAAAAAAATAAACTTTATTTTCTTAGGTACAAAATTAATGCAGTGTTGTTACACTGACAACAAAGATATTTCTTCCAGTCCAAGATATTCTCAATTATCTCCAGCACCCCAATTATCTCATCAGTTTTTTTTTATTATTGCAGTTGGGAAAATCACAATATTATAAAGAGATATGAAAGCTGCAGCTTCAGAAAAATGAATAAAAACTGTTACCTTTGAACTGTGGCACTGAAGAAAATTGAGAATACCTTTAACAGTATTACAGATTATTCACTAGAACTAATAGTGAAGGAAAGCTTAAATATTTTGGTTGCATAGTGCAAAGAGTAATTGAAGAAGACCTGATACTTGGGGAAAAAAAATAAAGCCAAATGAAAAAGTGGCTAACAGAAGAGAACCAGCTATATTCTATCACTAATGACAGAAGTATGAGCTTACGGGGACTCAGTGAAGCAGTTACTGACGGTCCAGAACAACTGAGAAACAAATTCCACAGAATTAAAAGGTATTTCTAAATATACCTGCTTATGTTGTTAAGCTTTCAGTCAATGCCTACATTCTTAGGAAAATTTTCGCTGTTTCAATGATTATTACTTCCAATTAAGTATGCATACAGTTAGTCATCAATATAGGACAATTGAGCCCAAAATTTCCACTGCTAAGCAGGACGGGTGTTAAGTGAGTTTTCACCATTTTAAGATTTTTCTTGCCACAGTTGTTAAGCGAATCACTGCAATTGTTAAAGTTAGTAACTTGCTTGTTAAATGAATCTGGCTTCCCCATTGACTCTGCCTGTCAGAAGATAGCAAAAGGTGATCATGACCCCAGGACACTGCAACTATCATAAATAGATGTCAGTTGCCAAGCACCCAAATTTTGATCATGCAACCATGGGGATCCTGCAGTGGTTCTTAAAGTGTGAAAATCCATCATATAAGTTGCTTTTTTCAGTGCCATTATAACTTTGGTCACTAAACAAATAGTTGTAAGTCAAGGACTACCTGTACAATCAAAGCTCAGTTGTTTTTCTAATGGAAAATCCTCAACTTGTAAAGTGGGTTATTGAGAGAAAAAAAAATATTTGGAGAAATTTTCAAGACCCAAGATGTTGATGATTAGGATCATCCCCATCTAAGAGCAAATCCTTCTTCAATGTGTCTAATATTGTAATATAGAATATAACTATTATAAATTCAGTTCATCATTAAAGTCTTCTCCTCTAAGGGTAATATAATGTAATGATCTTCAACTACAGGAGCTATACCTGGGCGAATGCACAAAACACTTCTAAGGTAAAAAAATATAAAGGCTTATATATAAAGGCTGTACCTCATAATAGCAAAATAAAGTCTGGGAGAGCAACATGCAGTCCAAACTAGTGTTGCAGGAAACTTAATCTACTTCCTCTGATGAAAAGACTATTGAATTAATTAGTTTGACATTTCAGAATGGCAATGTTTCCTCAAGTTAATCACAGCATAATAGTTTTCTCTCCTCTGATATTTAAGACTGATCAGAATGAAACTTGATTTCTAGGCTCACATCATAAATTTCACATTAGCCTTATTGTCTTTGCAATGTAAGATGAAATGAAAGCAATTATATATGATTAAACATAGATCTGAATCAATTATCCAGGGATTGAGGATCAGTTTTAATTAGAACAGCTAAATGAGTGGTTCCAACAATTTCTACCTGTTGCTTACCTGTCCACAAGGAAGGGCAAAATCAACATTACTGCCTTGGCATGAACCTCTGCTGGATTCAAGTTCCTTCTACAGACGTGAGATTTTCCATTCAGAGAATGGTCAGTCTAGATTTAATCCAATTACGTATCAAAAACTATAGTATACATATGGGGAAAATACCTCTTAATGAACTTCTGCAAGAATAAAACTAAAGAACTCACATTAGAGCAGTTAGGCACCCTCTACTAGGACAACATAATTGTGTTAGCTTTAGAGAATCCTGTAATCCAAGGAAGACAGAGATACTTATACAAACAGATGCTGATTTTGTATCCCTGTGTTCAAAATTACCTTCTTGAAAATGAACCCAAAGCACTGCTCCTTGCTACCTGGGTCTTCTATGATATTCCAACTGGCTTCAGTCTATAACAACTAAACTATGATTTAACAAGAAGGCACATTAGGTGGAAAAAAATGAGGTTGATTATCTTACATAATAGCACTCAAGCAACTTTGAGGGTTATCTAAATATAGCTATAAATCAGTTTTTCTTAAACTTTTTTTCCTCAGGATCCCTTACTTTAAAAAATTGAGGACCTCAAGAGATTTGTATGGGTGTAATTATCAGTATTTCATGTATTAAAAATTAAAATTGACACATTTGTTGGTACCACTTCTAATAATTGCTTGTTGGGGTTTTAATATTGCATTATTTTTCAACATAAGCGGGTAAATAATTTTGATCTTGTGGTCCCGAGAGGGTCTTGGGAGACTCCCAGGATCCTAGGACCACACTTTTAAGAATCACTGCTATAAATGAAACACTAACACATCATTAAGGATACGGCTTACTTATCAGAACTTTTATTGAAGTTTCCTTAAATTTGTAGGACCAATAAATAAAACATGTCATAAAAACTGATCTTAAAAAAGAAATAATAATGAACTGGATTTGAGACTTGGAATCATGCCTCATGTAAGGTTTTCTAATTGAGTGGACTGGAATTAGATTTCGATGCATACATCTGTAAGCAGACTCATACTCCTTCCCACGAGTCCCTACACCATAACCATTTCATTCCAGGGAATTCTTCAAGTCTCTAGCTGCTTCATAAAATTAGAGTTGTAATTATGATCACTGGATGAACAAATCTACTTTTATCAATCTTGATCCTTCTGGATGCAAGTATTATTTTCTACATAAATCTATTTTAATTAAAGCATATTTACTGTTAAGTTCCACTAATGTTTGCAACTAAGCCCTCTTGATCTTAGATTTTTGATCTTCCCTTAAGCAGGAAGATAAATTCCTTTTTAAAAAAAATGACATTTTATTTATACATGGCGTGCAATTTTCTATATTGCATATCTTAACTATATCCTACATTAGGAATACATATATGATTTAAGTCAATTTAGAACTATTATTTTTAAGAGTTCTTAAATAAGATTTGCAAATCATGTTCTAATATTAGTGGAAAATGTATTTTCCTGATATGATACATGTACACTTTATAAATGTTTACTGAGTTGATACCAAGTCTATGTATGTTTTATGGGAGAACTGGAAATGTGATTTATTGCAAGATGGCAAAAATACTATATTAAATGTAGAAAGTCAGTAAGATATTGAGTTTTTTAAAAGCATGTCAAAATTGTGAAATGATTGTCACGAATAAGTGAAATTATTTTCTACTTTTATGTATTTTTCTGTGAAACTAAAATATTTGTAGCATTAACATTTTTTAAAAAAGTCTCAAGGAGACAATCCGAACAATCCACAATCCTAAAATCTCTGAAAATAATTAAATCAGTAAGCCAGTTCAGATATAGGACTTGCAGTCCAACCAAAACACCCCAACCAGATCTAGCGTTTGTTGATTGATGGGCATATGGTGTGACATAGAAACAGGAATCTTATCTTCGTTTAAGGGGTACAATTAAAAGCGAATTAAAAAATATAGTAGGGCCAACAAGAAAACTTCCTCTCCTATACCTATTAAAAAAAAACAACCTCATCCGAAATGGGCCTGTTGAGAATCATGAACGCAATGCTTCTTCCATCCGTCATATTTGCGTATTATAATCAGAAGGAAAAACGTGTCGTGCACGTCCTTCAATAACGGGTAAGGCATTCAGACGACAGATCGACTGAAGACACGCAAGTTTGTCGCACACGTTGATTTTGAATCTCCCTTTCCGAACCTGCAGCTTCAGATCGCCGCTCGCTCATATACGAGGTTTTGTCAAAAATGGTTCCGCTTTTTTTTTTTAACAAAAAAAATATATAAGCGCGGCGTGGGTGAATTCACCAGGGAACATGGGGCGATGGTGACGTTTCGAGACTCCTTCGGCTCGGGATCGATGTCGGAGAACAGACTAATGCCTCAAGACCACCTTTTTCTGTCATGGCTTGCAAGGTCTATACAATATGAACCTTCTCCAGTGACGCAGCCCCTGAAGAGAAAGCTTCCTCAAGCACACTGCCCTGAAGTCATTCGGATAACATGTCACCCGATTCCGTGTCGCCTACAGCCCGAAGACCCCGAGCGGGTACTTTACGCGGCGACACCCCGCCCCCCAATCCCCCGAGACAAATGCATCGCCGGAAAAAAGACCTGGAGCCAGGGAAACCGAGAAGGCGGGAATATGAAGGAAGGGAGGGGGGGGAGGGAACGGGCGGGCGGCGGCAACGCCTCGGCTTTATTATTAATATGAGCCGCGATACTAGGGCGACTCCCCGTTTTCTCACACATTTCCCTCTGTGGAACATCGCCGCAAAGGGATTAGGCCAGACCAAACCCGAGAGTGAAACATCCCAGTCGGAGATGGCGGCGGTTAGAATAAGGCACACTGGGTAAAAACACATTTATATACGAACCTCGCTGAGAAATTTTCCAACAATTCCTTCGTCCGACCACCATGCACCAGGACAGGAAACGGCCGTCTCAGCGCCCGCCCGCCTATCCCAGCACCGCCCAGAGCCGCGCGGGGAGGCCCTGCCACCAGCAGTTGCTTAGGTTCTCATTGGCCACTTGGCCATTCCAAACTCCGCCCATAGTTGCCATTGGGCGTTTTAGCTTTAGATGGCACCATCTATTGGTAATCGGCCCGTGGGACCGCCTCCACGCTACAGGGTACTTGGCTATGCTGAGTTCGGGGCCGTCGCAGCAACCATTTTATATCACGTCGGGCGAGGCTGTAATGCGTCAGTGAGGGAAAAAAGGGATTGGCGCCATTTTAGTCCTCCACCCCCCGGGTCTTTCCCCATGAGGAGAGTCTTAGCGCTACTTTTTGAAGCAAACTATTTGAATTGAACTGAGCTTTATGATTAGAAGGGCTTGGGAGAATGGAAGGTGAAAAGGGAGTTCCGTCTTCGTGGAGTGCTTTTGTTGTTTTTGGAATGACCATTCTTGCTAGTAGTCGCCTTGGGACTTAGTCGACCCGTGCTCAAGCTTTTATTTTCTGGGTGGGAAGGCTTTCTCATCACCGCGACGAAAGAAGGTATCGCTAGAGGAAATCAGCTCAACTTACTGTCTGCCAACTTAACATGTTTAATAATATTATTAATAATAATGATAATGATAATGATACCTAGGATGCTGGCAGCAACCCGTATCAACCATCAGAGCCAGTCAATATTTGTGATACATTTTTAAATGTTCAGTTGACTGAGTTTTATGTTTAATGAATAAAAGTTTATAATAATATAAAAGCCACCTTATTCGGAACTGCCTATAAACTCAGACGTTAGCTTAACATCTCTCAGGTCCTTGGTTAGGACTTGAACTGTTTTTACTAGTCCCAGACTGAATCAAACTGAAGATATAATCTTAAATAATAAGTGGGTTGTGATGGTTCTAAACTACCTCAGCAACTTTCGACAAAAGTTTCTTTAAGTAGCTTAAGTAGTTTAGTAATTACAACTGGAATGTAAGGCTTCTGCCTCAGGAAGAATGAAATATTTAGATTAAATTAATTGGCAGGTTGAATAAATCTTTGAATGCACTCATTCTGATTTCCAATTCAGAATGATTATAGCTAACTCGGTGAGCAGGTAGCATGTTTTATCATTCTTTTTGCCGCTGTAAAGCTTTAGGTAGTGCAGAATTAGGAAGTCTAAAGACTGTTAAGATGAGAAAGATCACAAAAAATTCACAAGTGTGCAAGGATCTCCGGATATTTCACAGATGAAGGGGATAGGGAGAACCAATGTGACTTTGAAGTGGAATCCCTGTGATCCTTAAGAGATAAGTGAAAAAGCTGCAACCCTTCAAATTAGATCACCTGGTTTAGTGGTGGGTATTGCTGGATGGAGTGCCTTTTTCATTATCAAGGCTATTTTTATATTGTGTATTTGATAAAAAGCTCAATAGAAAACAAATTGAATTCAACATATTGTAATCCTTTTTGCTTCCTCAAACCATCTCTTTTTGCAATCTTGCTTAATGAATCATTTGCAGATTTTCAACACATGCATTTTTGTGATCTTTTAACTGTCCTAATAGTTCCAAACCAGAAATACCTCACTTTTCCTACATTTTAACGTAGGTTGTACTAAAATGAGCCCAATTAGGTGACAACACGTGGGTGCTTCTAAAAAGTTAAGCAATCAAATCTGATTGAAGTTGGGTTTTTTGTTTGATTAGTAAAACATGACATATGCTCCTAAATGTATCATTAGCCTTCTGTCATGTATATAGCCCTTATTGTCTGTCTAGTTACATTTTTTGATGGGTTTAGAAGTTGACATTCCTGGAGTAGCTTGCAAAACAATGCTGACAACCTTTCCTATGCAGAACTGTCAACAGTTCTGCCTTATATCTATACTCTTTGGTTTCCCAAAACATTGCTTCATAGAGTGAGCACTGCAACTATTTTAATTGAAGGAGAATTGTTCAGTTTCAGATGCCAGTACAAATTATTGTACTGTTCAAATACACTGAAGACCACTAACCAAAAATAAGTGGTGTGCGTCTAATAGAAAAGTACTGTAAATATGGAAATGTAGGTTGTACTTAAGAGCTATTAATGTGCGAAAGAATTCGTCATGACAAAAAACTGCAACTCTTATTTACTATTCTACTTTATATTACTGCATCATGGAGAAAACTTTTTTGTTATTAGTTTTTCCCATGCTAACTGTATGCATAGCAACTCCATGCATAGCATAGGATACTGTCAGCTAAATTGGAAATTTCTGCAAATATATTGGATAAAGTGCTATGCTAAAAATAGTAATTTAACTACCACAGAATCTTCCACATTTGTATCTCAAGTTATAGCTTCTTTCATCTTGAAGGGTGGGGCTTTTTAGCCTAGTGGCCATTTAGAACTGAATGCTTTGATTTGGAGTCATAAATATATCACAAAGATCTTAAGAAAATATGGGCATTTTATCTGAAAGGTGACTGAATTTAAAGTAATCCCTGCTCCCAAAAAGAATACAAAAATGTGACTGCCCACCCTCCACATATTGGCAACCTGGGATATAGTCTTGATTCTGTTCTTGATATCTCTTCCACAATAACTGTATCTTGCATCTGGGGTACAGCATATCCTAAAAAAGCTATCAGGATTAAAATGATAGTACTTAATTTATAATTAATGAATTAAAATAGGGCAATAATTTATAAAATCAAATGAGTATAGTTCTCATGAAACTACTTTGCAGAGAGTATTTTTTTAAAATATGTGTATAGTAAAAAATCACTTGGGGAAAATATTGAAGTTTAAAAATTATGACATTGTAAATTAGTTATATGAATTGCCATGTTTTGTAAAATCTGTATGTAGCGCTTTGACTATCCAAATTTAAGTATCACAAAGAATAAAAGCTGGAAGCTTCTTTCTGGATTGTATCCTTTCAGATAGCATTTATGTACCCTAACGTAAGTACATGTTGTCTGTGGAATAAACTTCATTCATTTTAGCTTTTATTAAAGAACATCTAGAAAGGAAATTCAATTGCGATGTATCATAGTATATAATCATTTGTAAAACTCAGTTTATACAGTAATTGTTACTGAAAACGGCACAGCATTTTAGGAGATCTGAAAGTTTACTGCTTGCCCAGCAAGTGCTTCAAAGGGGTTTTAATTATAAATCACTGCAAAATCCTTAGATATGTATGTAATGCTAATGTGATTAACATCAGATAGGCCAGCAAAAAAATAGGAATTTACTTTTCCTGAAGTAAACTTCCCGATTTACAATGATTTAGATATGGTGATTTATAAGTTTTACTTAAGGAGTTCTGGTGCAACTAGTATTGAACAATTGTTCATTTTTAATATAAAATTTATACTAAAAATTCAATCTACTATTTAAAATATTCATAAATTAATGTTTCTAGTGTTCATTTTTAAGATTAGGCTCAAAATGTTTTTCTGAGAACCCACTGTTCTATTCTGATTTGGGTATTTTAATCTTGCCTGAACTAAGAAAAATCTGCAACTGTAGCAAGACATATTTAATACCTGAAAAAGGAAATCTGTCCAGTGACATAAAACAGGACAGCATAAAAAATATTAGACTCATAAGAACTCACTTTAAATCTACCCAAACCCAAATAGGAAATGCTCCTCTAGCCACTAGCTATAGAATTAGAGAACTCTAACTGAATTTGTACTGTCAAAAACAGTACAAGGACTCTTGTATCAAGCTTGAAACAATTGAGAGGTATAGTCCACTAGAAAGTGTGCCCCCACTAATACATAGAAAACAAATACTCATCACACAAATTGGTTTTCTGAAGATTGCATTTTTGAATATCATAATATACGTTTCATTTCAGTTTTATTTTTATATATATAAATTCAGATCATTTCACCTGTCTTTAAAGTCTTGGAGGCTTACATTTAAATTAAGGTAGCTTGTTCAATACCAGTTATAACAGCAGATGACCATTAATATAAAAACAGCCAGGAGAAATAAACATTTTGCTTAAAAGATTTGACACCAGTGATCTTATTGCAAGATCAGAAACTCAGCATCTATGATTTTATCTATGTATTTATTTTGTAGATGGGGCACTAAGCCAGCCCAGTCACATTATTTGATGTTCCCTTCTTCACCAAGTCACTCTTCAATAGTGGTCCCAGCAGGAAGAAGTCTTCTAGAGTGTAGCTAAAATGCTAGCTATTACATCACCTGACATTGATAAAACTGTTGCTTCAAAGATGGGACTTGGTAACCCTGAGACCATGTCTAGATGACCATATCTAAGTTTTTTATCTCAAAATATGAGACTTTTTCTGAGGTGCAGCCCTTTCATGGCTAGAAGTCTCTGACCACAGATCCCGATTTCAGGTCAAGGGCTTGTATTATGACAACATCTTAAATTTCAAGTTAGGATTCTGACTTTTTCCAAACTGATAATCAAAAGATCTTATCTTCAAATAGAAATCTATGGTTAAAAACTGTTTAAACGTTGCATGAAGAGGCTGCACTGACAAAATTTATGTAATTCTCAATGAATTAGACAGCTACATAAACTGGACCGCTGTTCTAAATGGATCAGGCAAAAAATCCTGGATTTTGGGCATCCTAAAGTGGGAAGGGACATAGATGAGAGGAGATCCTTGAAATGTAATGAATTCTGACCATATTCCCATATATGGGAATAAAACTTTAATTAACTCCAGCCCAAGTTAGCCAAATTATATTTTAATAGATTGCCTATGTAGATGTTTTACCACATCAAAATACACTCCTGGAAAAGCAGAACTTCATGTCAGTTTTCACGTGCTGAGAAAATGAATTTCCACTCAGCATTTAAACATGAAGATTTCTATTTTCAATTTTCCATTTGTACAATGACAGCTTTAAGAAAAAAAAACAAAGGACACAGAATGTTGCCATTTTTTTTCTTTTTTAGCAGCAATGAAATACCACTAGCCCCTTCTTTACATATCAAATTCAAGTCACAACCAGTGGTAGCTGCACCACAGTTCACCAGGTACAAAACTGCTAGTTTTAAATTAATAACCTGAAATTTTCCCCAGAACATTCCTTTTTTTTATAAACAAACATTTTGCTAATTTTGTACATAGGCTAGCAGGCTTGTTTCAATATGAAAGTGCTAAATCATTTACAGATTTTATCAGTTATGTAGTGCTACAATAAGTGTCCGATATTCTACATATGAACAATCTTGATAAATGGAAATAATGAAATGTTAAGTAAGGCCATCCAATTGCCTTTATGTACATTAAAAGAATAGATACCCATTGGGGGAAAATAACAAAATTGGGCAAATACTCAGTCCCACAGTTGTAAAAATTAAATTGGCCTTCAAGCTTGTGTACTGTAAATGAGACCTTTCCAACAGTCCTGCAGCCAATGCCTATTTTCTTCATAGAAAGGAAGCTGCCTTCAAGACATCCCCTCTTGATTTCCAATATCCACAGTGTGTCATTTGAAGCTCAAGTTTCAGGTTCTTCCTATCTTCATAAAACCTTCTTTCCAGTATTAGGTTGCATGATCAAGTCCCACTCCTGGGTTGTTTTTTTCTTTTTAAAATATTCAATCTACCAATTCATTTAGCGTGAGCTATAGATAACATGAACCAGTTCTGGAACCACTATATTGGGAGGAACACAAGCTCTTCACTACAATCACACAGTAGGAGGAAAAGTAGTGATAATTCAATTCATTCCTGGGGCTGGACCACCAAAATTAAATGAACTTGGCACAACTGGAGCACTGAATTTATATCCACCATGTTTTTCAATCATTTTGGATTCTAGAAGAGAGAAGATAAAATTCTTTAGTGTCACACATTGTTTCGGCAAGATACGTTCTTCACAATCAGCAAAAAGTTCTAATATTAAAAATACCTCAAGAGATCTCAATCAGTTCTTTACAACTGCATATTAAAAAAAACAAGAGAAGTGCTCTATAAAATAACAAGCAGAAGAATGAGTAATACACATACTTTTCCAGCCTTAAAGAAAAACATGTAAAAACTTATCATACTCATTGTACTGAATCTGGCTGATTCAAAAAAGTGCCCTGATTTAAAAGAAAATGCAAAATTAAAATCACAGTCACACAAGTGTGATGAACAATATAGAAATTTGATTAAAACAAACATTTCTCCCCAAAAAATGATTGATAAAGAAATAGATTTTAAGCTGTTTCTGCGTCCACAATGTTTTTAAGAGAAATGTCTTCAGACATCTTCATCTATAAATAATTGAGAATGAAGATGTACGTTTTAATCCCATCAATTTATTTTGTTGCAAACCATATCTTCTTGTTGAAAATATAATTAATTATATAATTTGAGCTGCAGATATGGCTGAACCTCTGACAAAGGGAGCTAGGATGACAAGAGTGCTGATTCTGAGAATTCCACAGCAATATGCACCTTGACCTGTCTGATACAGTATTTCATTATGTGTTTTCAAAGACAGTAAATTTGGAGGTACAGTTTCTTGTGGATGGAGTTTGAATTGAACTTGAGTATGCAACATGTATCTAATTTAGCATTAGTCTGCCTTTCACTGAGATAGCTCTAGTGTCCCCCACACTCTTCTAGCCATGGCTATGGCTACCAAGGACTTTATTTCAAAAATGCAGATGTTAATAGGATATGTCTGATGGGTCCAACAGGAACCTTTGTTTGGGGTTGAAGTACAAGTCCCGTGACAGAAAGTGATATATAACTGGCAATTAAAGGAGGAGTACATCTCTGAGGAAGTGGTACATGATAAGGGTAACAGAAAGGATAACAGATATGGGAAAACTTCCCGTCAAGAAGATAAATCCCAAAGTATTGCAGCGATCTCCTGATCCACCTGCCAGAAATCTCATAGTTCAGAAACTATGCAAAACCTGAAAATTTACTGCTTAACCGGCAAATATTTCAAAGAGGTCCTCGTTGGACACTGAATGTAACAGCTAAGCAGAGACCCACAAACCCTTGAAGTGCAAGAATGACTTCCTGAAGAATAGTATGGATATCAATATCTACTTTGGCAGATAGCAACTCTCCAGGGTCTCATTCAGAAATCTCATACATTGTTTTGTAAACTAGAGCTACTTACAATTGCACCTGGAACTTTCTGCAATCAGTTAGAACTTTTACAAATGAGTTAAAACCCATCCCTTTATGCCAGCAGTTACTGGACAGGCAGCTTCTAGTTGAACGTCTTAGGTTACATATTACAGAAATAAGACTGCATTAAATAGGTTATGGGGTGATTGTCTAGGTTGCATAAAATCATTCTCTAAAGGCTGGTCTTCTCAGCCGGAATCCCATAGGTACCAGGCCTCTGATGTCCTGTGATTTTGCAATGTTCCTTGCAAGATACAGGGTTTTGCTGGGTACACAAAAACAGAATGGCCAAATGCAGCTAACAAGGTTCTATCCAGTTAAGCTGATTAGTACTCTGTCTCTGTCTCTGTCTCTCTCTCTTTCTATATATATAAGATCCATTTTGTTTTGGTGGGATAGTAAGATAGTTTATTCTCATGATCAATTCAGGCTGAACAGGGCCATGTTCTTCCTAAAGGTTCTGGGATGTCTTATTGGAATGAATTTCGTATCTTGTATGTTTCCTGCTGTACCAGAATAAAAATGAGTCCTCCCCCTCTTCTCCAACATATCATACCAGATAGCACTTATCAATTTGCCATTTTAGCAATGGACAGAGGGCATGTCAGATTCATGTCCTCAGCGTAGCCATAAGGCTTGGAACTTGCTATGCCTACTTTCTTGGCAGTCAGCCGATTATGTTGACTGTCAGCAAATCACTTCTAATGATCCTAACTACAACTTCCTCAGGCTACAAAAGGATTACTAAACTTGGAACTGACCAGGTCTAGTCCTGGAGAAGGAAAGGCTGCTAGAGAATTGCCACAGTGAGTGGCACCTGAAGTCTAGTATAGTGCTCACTTTGTAACCCTCTTCTCTACCTCTAGAATTGCTTCTAGAAACTCATCTGGCTTCAGTTTGACTTGTGAGATAGGTTGCATAATCTTCCCTGAAAAACTCCTATGCCTACTTCCTTGTGACAGTAAACCATGGTTCTATGTGGCATATCAATCCACAACAGCTGTGGCTGCTGTGGCCTGTTTTTTAATGGCGTTAGTGCTCAAAAAACCAAAGTCTTTTGCTGCTTCCTATGATCAGTTGATGCTTTTTCCAATAGCCTCTTTTTTGCATAGGAGTTTGAGGACCAGTGACTTTCATTCTCTCCAGTTTTCACTGAAACTTTTTTCTTGGGTATTATCTTGTTGCTGCTCTACAGTTTGAATGTCTTTCTCTGGCACTTAGTGGCTTCTTATACAGGGATTTGAGGAGCTGATCGCTGATCAAGCCTCTGAACAACTTTACTAGGCTTACATTGGTTTTGCAAAGTCCTTCTGAAAAGGATTCTTTGACCCTTCTGCACTGCTTGTTCTGAAGGCTATCTGAAAAGGACATATGATTGTTCTTTTCTTTTTCTTGTCAGCTCTAATGTGGAGCAGAGGAAAAAAGTCACTCGTCTTGAAGATGCAGAGTTAAAACTAAAGAGGGGATTCCTTCATAGGAGGGGGAGAAGTCCAAACCAAACTTCTAGTAGAAGAGTTAAAGTTAGTTAGCTCATTCTTCTTGGGTCCAACTTTGGTGAACATGATTTTCCTAATTAAAGAAGAAGTAAGATGAAGCTCTTTCAGGGTGAAACATCCCTTGGCAAAATACTAATTAATTTAGCCGTGTAAAATTCAATTAAAATGCATACCATGAGCAGCTCTTCGCTGATCTGCTAAAGTTGCTATGTCCTGTAATTGTTTTCTTTGATCTTCATTAAGACCACGTGTCAATGCTTGATACCATACTGGGTTACGATTCTGAAGTGCTGCAAAATATATAGATCTGTAAGCATTTGGAAAGTTCTATGCAAATCAATCTTAATTTGCTATTTTTAGATGCCTCTTGATTACTGTTGGTAGATCTTAGTCTGTTCTTTGCTTTCTTGCTGGTGTTCTAATTTTGCTTTTGCTGTTATAATTAAGTATCCTGCTTTGGGATTATTTTTACTGAGATTTTATAAATAAAATAAATATTAATTATACAGTCTTTAACCCTATGGGAAAGAATGTATAATTAAATGCATCAATCCAATAAAACTTGTTTTTATACATGTTTTGAGGTATCCTTTTTCAATTTATTATGAAATTAGTTTGATCTGCATATTGATGTGCAACTAAAATTTGACTTTATTACAGAGTAGGATCAAGATCTATTTAATAGTTGTTAGGTGGAATGCATCTATAATTGTTGCTGGAAATAATACAATGTATATCATCACTTGAAATTATTTTCTCTTTTATCCTTTGATAAGGCAGACATGTCAGAAAGAATTTCAAGCAAAATAGAGATTAGGTAAGAGTTAACTGTTATTCAATTTTGTTGAGAAGAAAATTAGTTTTTCTACATCTTTTCTACTTTTCTATTCTTATATGTATGCATATCTTACTTCCCCCAATTACTAAAGTTTTTCTTACCAAAGTTGAAAAATCCAAGGTTATTCTTTCCTTCCAATGTCATTTATACTTTTCTGCCTAGCTATTTCCATAGGGAAACACAACCAGTAATCTGACACTGTAAGAACAGTTTTCTATAGTAATAAAAACATTTGCTCTAGCCAAGATAACCTAAATATTTATGTCTGATAGTCTAATTTTTACAATAAAAAGTGAAGTATGTATTAATAATTCTGCTAAACTATCGACTTCTATCAAACCTGACTCATTTCAGATTTGCTGAATGCTTAGGCTGTAGTTTTTCAAATTCCTTGAATATCTCCTCTGAGCTTTTCAAACACACATCCCTTGAGTTCCCATATTTCTTACAAGTACAACACATTGATAATACACATTTCAACAGACACGGGAATACAGATTTGCAATGAAAACTATGGCAGCTCTTACTCTGAAAAATTGCTTTAAATATTTGATATTCATCAACAGGGTTATCTTCATCATCAATAATAGTTGAATATCCCTCCAGTGCTGTCTCTTCAGCATCATCATCTTCCCAATCTTCATCATCTCCATCTTCTCCAGCCTGTTTTGCCAAAATCTCTAAATACTCTTGACCATCTTCATCGATATCATCTTCATCACTTCCAAGTTCTATAACCAAATAAAGGATTTTAAGAGTGCCCAAAAATTTCACCTAGACTCTTCCCCTTTAATTATTCCATTATTTGTATTGCATAAAATTCCATATTTTTTAAAAAGTCACATGGTCTTTAATACATTAGGTTAGGAATAGAACACAAATTTAATCATATGATACTATATTACCCAGCTACCAAATGATAACCGCAAACCAGATATCACAACAAAAGAAGATTAAATGAATTGGGCCAATGATTCAAAATGTAAGTCTGCTTAGCTTTATTTTCAAAAACAAATATTGGAACAGATTGAAGAGCACAATAAATGTTACTAGTTATATGCAACGCCTACATTCTGGGGACAAATAGTTCCAGAAGATGAAATAAACATTTCCTGGACCATACTAAAGTTCCATTTTAATTTTCCCACCATCACTACTCCATTCACACTCCACAGAAATTCTAGTAATGGTAATTTTTGCATATTCTTAGACATGGCAAAGAACCAATTATTCATACCTAAGAGACCCAAACAGAACACAGAAAATAGAGTACTGTGTGAAAAATGAGATGTACATCAATATTTCAGTTCATTTAAAAGGCAAAGATGAAACAAACACAGGAAAAAACCACAAGACACACCAAAAATTTCCTGAAAAACTTTCTACAGCTACATCAGTAATGTTGCTGATCAGCTCTACAGGAAAGACCATTGCATTACCTGCTTCTTCATCTTCCTCTGCTTCATCATCGTCATCATCACTGTCATTTTCATGTTCAGCATGGCAAGCATATGCTCTTTTTAACCCATTAAATAAAAGTATGAAAGCTGGCAAGATCTGACCCGAAACCTGATTTAAAACTTGTGGTACGTGCTCCAAATCAATCAATGCACACAGGCCTAGCACACACATTTTTCTGTCATGAAGTCTGCAATAAGAAAGACAACATCCTATTAGTTTTGGTTTTAGGAAAGATACCACGGATTCTAATTGAGATATTCACAAAGGGCATGTGCATATGTACGTTTTTTCATATAGATCTAGCCCACATTCCCTGAAGAAGCTAGACGGAAAAGAGGTACCTGTTGTATCTATATAATCCCTTCTCTCTGCATTAGAATTTAATGAATTAAAGCCATAATCCCAAAGACAACAAGCTTACCCCAAGAAACAGTCTACATCATTAAGCCACTGTGTAATGAAGTGATTTGTAACAGGCTCCACGTTATTGGGGAAGCGAAGGTTTTCCAAGGTATTCAGAAGTAGATGAGGATTGTAATAGAGAGCAGCTATGGCAACCTGGAGGCACATTGTCCGTAATTCGCTTGTTTTAACTTCTCTAGTTAATCGTTCTAAAGCAGCTTCCACAAACAAGGGTATACACTAAAGAGACGGAGGGAAAATTTTTTTACTAAAGTCAGAGGCAAATATTAACACATCGCTGTAGTGATAAACATTTGATTTTCAATATCCATATCTTGCAATGCATGTATTAAATTCTTAACTTTTAAACTCTCTAGTGTAATAGAAGACACTTCCACAGTTATTCAGATCTGTTGTTTCTGTATCTCCCCTCCAAGATTTCTTTTTAGGATTAGCAGAGATAATAGATAGTCCTAAACTTACAACAGTTTGTATAAAGACTGTTCAAAGTTACAATGGCACTAAAAAAATGACTTATGACCACTTTTCACATATGCTACATACCCATGGTCACATGATGAAAATTCAGACACTTGGCAACATATTTATGATGACTGCAATGTCCAGGGGTCATGTGATCACTTTTTGACAAGCAAAGTCAATAGGGAAGCCAGATTCACTTAACAACTGTTACTAACTTAACAACTGTAGCGATTGATTTAGCAACTGTGACAAGAAAGGTGGTAAAATGGGACACAATAACTCTCTTGCTTAGCAACAGAAATTTTGTGCTCAATTTTTATCATAAGCTGAGGACTACCTGTACATGCCACAGAGCAAATAAGGGATGTTAATGATGATATTAATTTGATTTATATCCCATCTTTTTGTCATGTAAGATGATTATGGTGACCAACATGATTTAAATAGTACAGAAAATATCAGAAAATAATAAAAATAACAGAATCAAAGCATGATTAGAAGTAGTCAATGCTAATTTGTTTAAAAGAATTCAACTGGGCACCAATTGGAGACCCAGCATAATTGCTGATAGAATACTTCCCACAGCTGGATATGACAAAAAGGAAATTTGAGTTTAAGATGCTATCCAGCAGCATCAACCATTCTGTTGAATTACTCATGTTCCTTTTGAGCTGGAAACGAAATGGCCAAAAGTCTAAGGAGGTGACAGAGGCTATGGAGTCATTTGAAAGACCTTTGAGCCTATACACCTGGAAGAAGTTGCCAGAATTATTTGTGATATTAGTTCTCCACTGGTTGACCCTCTTACTTGACTACTGAAGAGGCAATAAGGAATTTGATCCTAGCAACAGTCAACGATCCATTGCAGGAGGAGAAAATGCTAGCTATACTGGAGGAAGTGTCTTTGTAGGTATAGAAATATTAGACAAGATAAGAAGATAATGGGCCTAAAAATTAAAACCACACGTTTAAATTGAGAGCTTTTGCTAATAACTGAGTTTTCATTTTACAGGAGCCTCTGAGAAGGACTGAATTTGATGAACAAAACTGAAAAGATTTTGATGTGATAGAAGGCTTTAAAATTAATGTAATAGAAAACAAAGAAGTTGGTTAAAAATATGACTGCACAAGATCAAGGTGTTTTGAAGAAGAAACCTGGTTTTAAAATTGAAAAAAAGTTAAATATTTGGGAGTTAGATAACAATAATTATGAATTTGAAAATGACAACACTGCATTTGATGTATAATTCTGTACAAATGATATTATTGCCAAGATAAACTTTTACTGAAAATAAAAACAGAAGACAAGATTGTACAGATAGTCCTCGACTTAACAACAGTTCATTTAGTGACCATCTGAAGTTAAAATGGCACTGAAAAAAGTGACTCATGACAATTTTTCACACTTATAACCATTGCAGCATCTCCATGGTCATGTGATCAAAATTCGGACACTTGGCAACTGGTTCATATTTATGAAGGTTGCAGTGTCCTGCATGTGATTATGTGAACCCCTTTTGCAACCTTCTGACAAGCAAAATTTTTAAGGTTTGACTGGACAGCCGCTGGTCTAAAATGGTACTATAAGGTCTCCTGTCTGAGCAGAGAGATGAACTAGAAGACCTCCAAGGTCCCTTCCAGCTCAATTCTGATTCACAACATCAATGAGAAACCAGATTCACCTAAGATCTGTGTTAGTGACTTAACAACTGTAGTGATTCACTTAATAACTGTGGCAACAAACGGCATAAAATGGAGCAAAATTCACTTAACAACTGTCTCACTTAGCAACAGAAATTTTGGACCCAATTGTAGTTGTAAGTCGAGGACTACCTGTATGATAAAACGGGCAAAACAAAAAGGGGGATATAATATACAGTTGAACTCATGGGCAAGTATCTGGAAGAAAGAGTTGAAATTTACAATGAATTATAATAATTTTATAATTATCGTAATCATTATAATTTTAAAGAGAAATTTATAAAATGAGTAATTGTTGGTACGTGACAACTGATAAATTGACAGCTTTGATCGAAGAAAAGACTTAAGACAAATGTTAGTTCTACTTGGATACCACTTTTGGACTTTTTGTGAGAAACGGAAAAAAATGAAAAATTGATTTTGGGATTTGATGATTAGAATTATATGGGACTATGGAAGTAATGTAGACAAGTGTTAATCTTAGAATAACAGTTTCATATATTCTTTTAATGTATATCTATACCAAAGAAAGTCTGAAGATTTTTTAACCTTTTCCCCCTTCTCCCCACTTTTTTCCCTTTTTCCTGAGCTTTTTCCTGTTTATCTTTTAATTTTGTAATTCTTTTGAAAATCAAGTTATATGAAAAAAATGTTACCCTGTAGATTTTTTTAAAATTCAAATACCCATTATGTCCATAGTAATGAACATTTCAGCTTTTGTATTCTTTCTTGAAGAACAAGCTTTTTAAAATTCTTTCCTTTTTTATTTATATTGAAAACTTGATGTTTCCTTTTCAAATGAGCAGGAATAAAACAGAAACCTCAGAACGTCATGATATTGTTGTATTTAGAGGACATGTATTTATTATGACAGTGTTTATTTACATACAGATGGGAAGTAACTGACCATCTCCACAGTATGGCTTCCTTCAGATTTCTGAAGACACATTATTTAACTTACCTGATCAATTCCACGGCCTTTACATTGCAAAATGATAACTTCTAATAGTTTTGCTGCATGACATTCTGCATCTTCTCCTGCTACACCTGTAAGGACCTAGGAAATAAATGAGCTATGAATTTTGGTACTCAGTATTATCACTTTCTATAAATTCAGCTATATAAAAATGTTGTCATCTCTAGGTTTCATCAATATATATGAATGACTAAATGTTTTTACATATCTATATGAAAAAAGTATTTTTAAAAAATGGATTATTTCACATTTTCAAAGCCAAATTCCATTTAAGACTCCACAATTACAAACCAGTAAAAGATCTGAATGTGACTTTCAGTTTCATACACTTAATGGAGGGTGCCACATGGCCCAAGGAACCACTCATTTTGCTTCTGTAGTGATCTGCAATGCTGAGGAAATCTCCGGAAGTCTGCACAGTGCTATGCATGCAGTGTTAGGGAAGCAGAATTGAGTGGTTCATCCCTGGGCCATGTGGCAGCCCCCCGAAAGCAGCAGCCATTGTCAGTGTGTCCATAATCCTCATGGTCATGCCAAAATGGTGACTGCTTCCAGGAGGCTGCCATGCAGTCCAGGAACAAACCAATTCATTTTGCTTCTATAAAGTGATCTGTGCAATGCTGAGGAAAGCTCCAGACCATCATAAGATAAGTGTGATGGAGTGTGGGGAAGAGATCTAACCC
>JANHFL010007856.1:36801-48789 GCA_032468155.1 Oxyrhabdium leporinum
CTTGCAACCATCTTTGCTGGTTTCTGCGTTAATGTTTTAGGGAAGTCGACAGAGAAGATTGCAAATGGCAAACAAATGAGCACAGGAGGCTTGCTAACTGGACATATGTGAGAACAGCAATTATGTGGGTAGTACAGCCATCATAACTTCAAGGATGGAATGTAAGCAATTTTTCTTTGTCTCTGGTAAATTTGAATGGTTGTAAAATGACAGTTCATAAGTGGAGGACTACCTGTATTCATGCAATAATCAATGGATAATTCTTGCAGCTCATAAAATTGTATATAATACCTTCCCCCTCAAAAAACACCAGGAAGATATTATTCAGTTTCATAAATAATGTAGTCAAGTTAAGGCAGTTTGCAAACAGTTCCAAATAAATTTTAAAAAATTAAACCAACTAAAAAGAGCTCCCATAAGATCAATCCAAAGTAATTAAAAAGGAATTTGTATAGCTTATGCATTTTATGACTTAATGCTCCCAATCGAACACAGCTTCATATTTATGAATAGCACCTCATTACATTATTTTATTTCTACAATAAGTAGCAGTGAATTTGGTCCACTCAATGGTATAGCAATATATTATAAATATAATGAATGAATGAATAAATAAAACACCTACATAAAAACATGGATTAGGCTAAAGACCTATCTAATCCAACATCCTGTTCCTCATAAATTAGCTAATGAGTTAACTATGGTTAATTAGAAAGTACAATATCTTTGAATATCAGATGTGATTGCATATAACAGAGGAAGGCTACAGCCTTCATAGTTATTTTGGAAAATACCTAGAAACACAGATAGGCTACCATGGAAAAAAGAATACTAGATGAATCAGTTCTGGTCCAGCAAAAATATATAGATGTTTGTATCAATTCTCAATCAATAATGTTTTATTACTTATTTAATATATGTTTGTGCTCCTTTGTAATTTGAAACATTTTGAAGACATGAACAAATACATTTTAGTAGTACACATTAGTGTTTACTAAGAAAAAGCAAAACATATTCATTAAAAAAATGGAGAGGGGGAAAGTATTTTTTCAAAATTCATATTATGAAGTGCGGTTGCATAGACAAGTTTTAATTAGCTGCCTAAAAAATGCCATCGTACATTAGACCTCCCCATACACACACATTGCACCAGATGTTACTGATCGATGTTCTGTACAAGTAGAAATTTTACTTGTATTGGAAATGATCGCAGTAGTTGTTTTGTCACTACTATATGCAGGATTGTATTTTTAAAAATACACAAGTCAAATTTTTGTCTCATTAGTTTAGACTGCTGCTTAATGGACCAAAAAAAAATCTGTCACAGACCAATGAACTAGTGCTATCTTCCACCAAAGAGCATCCTATTAAAATGGGAAGGCTGGGAATACAATAGCAAATAACCACAAAAATCCTTACCTCTTTGTGATCTTCAACTACACTAAGAAGTGTATCAATAGTATTCAAGATACCCATAGCTGTTACTGCTTTATCATCACTGCCTTCTTCATCTGGTCCTGTCTGAATCACCTGGTTAAAAGTCATTGCCTAAAAACACACACCAAAAAATCTCAACTAAAAGTTATACAGTTTGAGAAACAGATAGTAAAGAACCTGGGAGTAAAGAAATCTGACTATGTTTCCAAGAATGTATGCATATTTACATTGTAAATAAATAAACATGCCTGTGTGAGAGGGACAAGCTATAATCAAGAGAATTTGGATTTTGTTTTCTTATGGTTCAGGGGATTAAAAAGTTGATGTGGGATTTTGTGTTTTGTGGCTGATTGGGAGTTATCAAAGTAGCATGTCTTTGCAAACCATTCAAAACAGACATTCAACAGAGCACTGTCATTAGCGAAGCACCCATCCTTCTTTCCCAATTTAGGTGATCTCAAATGAAAGCAGAAAGATGACTTCACATCTTATTTTTTAGTATTTCAAAAGGGTATTTCTTGATACTTTTGTTATTCCCTGTTATTAGATACATATGTTGCATTTAACCACAAACACAAGTTTATAAGAGTGTAAATGTACCTATTAAGGTACACATTAAGTTTACCAGAGTGTAAATGTACCTATTATCCCTGGGTAGCAGTCAAACTTTAGCAAACATCCTACATAAGCATAGTACACAAATATTTAGGAAACATTTAGAAAGAAATACAACCAATGGAAACACTAAAATAGATGAGATGGACGGCAAATAAATAAAAAATAAAAATGTACTGGGCCAAGACTTACCAAGTGCTGAGTCATCTCAACTGCTATAGGAGTAACTTCTTCACTATATTCACAGATCATTTTTTGAATTACATTGGTAAGATCATCATTCTCAGTTTCTCTAATTATATGAAGAAGGGCCTGCATTACAGGTCTAATGAATGGTGTTATATATTCTTTAGCTGCAAAGGAAGCAAGAATAAACATTATTTTTTTATAAACATTAACAAAACTGAATGACTTAAGCATTTTTATTTGTTTTTTAAAAATATGGTCTGAAAAAAACCCTTTCAATTATTATTTAATTAATTTTGCTGGCTGGCTGGCTTTATTTTGAATAAAGTATTTTATTAGTACACAATCTGCAAAATTCCAGGGCTTCCCTATGCCTCTCCCTGAATATCTGTGCTTATTTCTCCCTTATATGGAAAGGGGCGGCACAGTCCTGGATCATTCTTCCTTCTCAGTCTGCACACACGGGTCTGTTTTTCTAAAAATTCTCCCCTTTCCTAGCTGTAAAGATGCTCCAGCCCTAAAGGTCAGCATTCAAACGGCTCCAACAGACTAAATAAGAGGTCACAAACTCATATCCTTTCAGCGTACACTTCAGTCAGAGGTGGGTTGCTGCATGGACGCAGAGGTTCGGGCGAACCTCTTGCTCTGAGCTCTGGCTGGGCCTGCCCACCCTTGCCGTAAGCTATTGCTAAATAACTCATCTTTTCGCCACCCAGGTGAGCTCTGCGCCGCCCCTGCTTTACTCACCGGAGCTTCTGTAATAATCAGCTGCCTCCCTGTAGCCTCACACAAGCCCCAAAATGGCACGTGTCAGCGAAGCGAGCACGCGCGCGAATGCTCATGCATTCATCAGCGAACCTCTTGCCAAAGCAAGAGCAGCCCGCCTCTGACTTCAGTCAAACTACAACACAAGAATGATAGCTAAAAGCAGGACACCATCTTCTGTTCTTCCCTTGGAGTGACAAGACAGTGGACTTCCTGTGTCTAATCTACAACTCCACTCTTAGGTTGGCAATGAGATGGTCTCACAATGGGAGCCAGGATTTGTCAGCTTTGGGATTGTGTTTCTGACCCTAAACTGGTAGTTTTATGAATGCCGCTATTGCAACAGCCCTGGTGATGATGGCATGCTGGTGCAGAGTGCTATTCCACCTCAGCTTGTTTCGTTTGGACAAAAAGCTATGTTTCTTGCTGGAGCAAGGAGGTGTCACAGATCTAAGCAGAGCAAGTTCCAACGTCCAACCCTATGGAGGCAGTGGCAGGATCTGCAATTCCAGTACTTTGGTCACCAGCCTAGTAGTGGGGAGGTGAAACACATTTGCTCTTGTAGCTCCTCTCTATGCAATAGCCATCCACCATACGTTTTCTGTTCCAACGGCAACAGAAGCTCCAATTCATCACTGCATAGATACTATAGCTGCTCAGATTCATTATTGCACATACATGACCATTCTATCACACTCCCTCTCATATTATGCAGGAAAACAAAGACTTCTCTGCTATGGCACCTGCTTTCTGGACATTCTCTCCTCTGAAGTTAAGATTACGCTATTCCTTTCAATGTTTTGTTAATCCCTCAAGACCAAACTTTGTCAAGAACGGGATATCTTAAGATGGTACTAGCACTGTGTTTAAAAATACCAGATGGTTGTATTTTTAATATGACTGTTTTTAATAACTGTTTAATATTTGTATTGCTTTAGTGGATGTATACCACCCAAAGTCACTTGGGGTGAGATGGGAGGCCATCTAAATTTACTAAATAAAATAAAGTTACACTTTTTGTAGATACTCAGTTGAGTTTAGCAGCATTACTCAGAAAGATCACACTACCTTGTTTTGCAATTTATAAGACAGTACTAGCAACAGCACTGAAAATATTCAGAAACAGATATAGCTGTTTATTCTATGTAGAATCCATTTTGATGCGTATCACAGAATTCACACTTTTACCAATGTACAGGTAGTCCTCAACTTACAACAATTGAGCCCAAAATTTATGTTGCTATGTGAGAAAGTGAGTTTTGCTCCTATTTTATGACTTTTCTTGCCACAGTTGTTAAGTGAATCACTGCAGTTGTTAAATTAGTAACACAGTTGTTAAGTGAATCTGGCTTCTCTATTGACTTTGCTTGTTGGGTCACAAAAGATGATCACATGACCCCGGGACACTGCAACTGTCATAAATATGAACCAGTTACCAAGCATCCAAATGTAAGTCACATGGCCATGGGGATGCTGCGAGGATCATAAGTGTGAAAAATGGTCATAAGCCACTTTTTTCAGTGCTGTTGTGACTTTGAACGGTCACTAAGTGAAATGTTGTAAGTCAAGGACTACCTGTATAAAAAGATTTTACTGTTACAGCCTTCGTGTTAACAACTAGGTCTGCTAGTCTTCACAATAATTTCACTTTAAAACTTCTAGAACAAATTACATGCTTACTTTTTTCCAATTACTCATTATTTCTCCCCCCTTCTCTAAAAAAAGATAGCTGAAAAAAAGTCTAACTAATTAGCTAATCAAGCAGACCCGGAGAATTCTATCAAAGGCTTTGTTGCATTTGTATGAGTGTCCAGAAGAGTAGCCCTTCAAAGATGATATCTATAATATGAGATTCTATAGTTTGTAAACTACATGAACTATTTATGGAAAAATCCAAATAGGAAAAGAATTTTATAGAGATATACAGTCCTTTTTCTAAAAAATGAGAAAATAATAGAATAAGAATGGAATACGAATAGGGAAGGACAGGATAGGATTCTTTATTTGCCAAGTATGATTGGACACACAAAGAATTTGTCTTCGGTGCATAAGCTCTTGGTGTATATACTGAGAGAACATAATCTAGGTATGAATTTGGCTTCTTTCTAACAGAAAATAGACAGTCTATAATTTTCTTTTAATATTTTAAAGTAAAGTGGTGACTTGCTTTTATATAATAAAACAATCAGAGAAATAAATATAGCTGCTTACAATTGATACCTTCTATACTGGTATATCACAAGTCTGGATTCTTTTCTTGTTTAAATAACTACATGCAATGAAATTTTGAGCTGACAAATCATTTCACATTTGCTTTTAATTTATTTCCTGGTTCTAAGCTTCTTTTACAAAAAAGAAAATGTACCTCTCTCTTGATTACTAATCAAAACTTGCAGTGCAATGGCAGCTTCCACTTTAACAGGCATTTCTCTATCATCAATCAGGCATCTTCTTGTTAACTCCAATGCTGTCTGAAGGTTCTGGTCACTCTTAAATTTAACTTCACAAAAATAATGGAGAACCCAGCAAGCCTGGTAAAAGTTGGTAAGCAGTTAAACACATTTAATTATGGTCAACATGCATATTATTCTACATGGATTAACTGTCAAAACTGAGAAAATATAATGCTTCAAAGCACATTGATGATATTTTTTCATTTCCTTTTCTACTATAATTTTTGAGAATTTGTAGATTAGTTAGTGATAAACTTGTCTTTAGACAGCCAAGATCAATATTAGAAATGCGGCTTGTCTTTAGGCTGCAGATTGTACACGAGATATAACGCAGAATGCAAGTGTACCATACTGCTACCTAATTACAGCTATTTTAACCCACTTATTTATTTTTTAGCAGGGATAGGGTTACGCAATCAGCTTTATAAGTCCCTTAAAAATTTCAACAATGTACTTTGTGGTAGTACTGTGCATTAAGAGCTGTCTCACTTTTTATAAAATTCCATTATTAGTCTGATTTTATAGCAGCAAAAAGTTTTAGTATGTAACTTGTATGTAAGTTATATACTAACTTGCTTGATACTAAAAATCTTATTCTACAATCCTTATAGAAGAGAAAACTATTTTTCTTTGGTACTCAAAATATTATTCTGCAATCGTTACAGGAGACAAAATTAGATAAAATATTCTGAAATATTTTGTAATATTTGCTATATAGGTACAGATTACAGAACCTTGTTATAGAAAAATGTTATTAAAGCTAATGAAATTATTTTAACAGGAAACCAATGTCATCTGGAGACAGAACAGGCGGGCCGCCGTTACATTTGCCTATTTCCCTTGAAAACAGTGCTTGCAACTTAAGAATGAGTCTACTATTAATTTATGTGTTTGTTGGTTTAAATATACAGTATATCTCACCTTTTTTCAAAAGCCCAAAGCAGTTATCTCCATTTATCTCCAGTCATGAGTCTGAATTGAGAGTGACTGGTTGACCAAAGTTAGATGGTAAACTTCCATGACAGGAATGGATTTGAGTCTTCATTTCCCTGGACCGATGCCTTAAATATTACATCATGCTGGCTGACTATGGGATTTTATGGAACTCAAAATTCTGACTGTACTTCTGGACCAAGAGGCTTTAGCAAGATTAAAGTCAGGTCCTTGTAACCTTGCACTTAGATTGCAATGCAACCCCACATTGGACTGCCTTTGATGTCAATTTGGAAATTATAGCTATCACTAAATGCTGTCTACAGGAATGGTTATGACCATTCATTCAGTAATTGTCTGAAATAATGGACTTACAACCATTTTGAGTTCCACAGTATCCCATAGTCAGCCAGCATGATGTAATATTTAAAGTGTAGGTCAGGGAGATGAAGGTTCAAATTGTACCATCTAATTTTGCCCAGTGAGCTATTCTCAATATATATGGCCATCGCAGTATCCCTGTGGTCATGTGACCAAAATTTGGGTGCTTGGGAACTGGACCACATTTACAACTGTCACATTTGCGGTCATATTCTCCTGCCCTACGCCAATTCCACTTCAATTTCCCCCAGGGGGTGACAGCAGAATATAGTAACTTCTTAGTCTCAGTCATGCTCTGCAGGGCAGCCAAAAAAGCAGATTGGGAGGGAAGAAAGGGAGGAGTTGAAGCAGAGGCAGTTGTGCAGGGCAGAAATGAGTTGGCATCTTATGGCTTAGTGATCCCCTGAAATCATCCCCTGCAAGAATCAAGGCTTGAGGTTCGGAAGAACCAAGTTAGGAATGGTATGTATTGGGGTGGGAGCTGTGGAGAGTCAGAAAATATAATTGCTATTTTCAACCTTCCCTGGCAGCTCCTGACAAATAAAGTCAATGGGAAAGCTGACAGGAGACCACAAGTCATGGTTGCAAGAAGTTCTCATTTAATGACTTCAACTGGGACTACCAGAGCTGCCATTGCTAAGCAGTGTAGCCATGTGATGTTTTGCTTAATGACCATTTTGCTTAGAGGTGGAAATTCCGGTCTCAATTAGGGTCATAATCTGAAGACTTATCTACAATAGCAACACTGAGCAAGCCTGCTACTTTATACTTGCAGGACTATCTGCTCCAAATAAAATCTGCCCACATAATGCATTGGCCAGGAAGACATGCCATAGATTCCCTATTGAACGTTCAATGGATATAGCCTGTATATACACATACCCCACAAACACATTTACATTCTGAAAAGCTGAGAAAGAAATGTTTTTTTCAGAGAACCTTTAAAGTAGACAACACTACTTAATTGAAGGCAAATGTTTTGGGGAAAAGGGTAGTTATACTATAGTTACAAGATGTTGCATATTTTATTTTATGGTATGATTTTATAACATATTGGATCCCTGAACGAGGTAGGGTACAAACACATGTAACAAATTATTACCAAACTGCTTATCAGAATCATCTAAATCCCATCACTTCACATTGCAACTTTTGTAAGACTAAGGAAACTTTGTGTTCCTTTACATTGTAGAAACTTCCAGAAGTCTGGATCCAGCTTTGCACTTACCCTTGCTCTCATGTAGCCCAGCTCGCTACTGAACAGAGGAAACACATGATTCTGCAACATATACTCCATCTGATCTTTGTATATCTTTTTCTGTTGAAACATTTTTCCAAAAAGTAGATCAGTCTATTTTTTTACATATATAACTCACTTCTCAAAAAGGTATTTTCCATCCTACTAACGTTAGTAACTGGGCTAAATAGTTGCTAAACTAAACTAAACAAAACATTAAATCACAGATAAAAAACTTTTACCTAAATTATTGAAATAAAGCAAAGACAGTGTAAATGAGTCATGTATTATGAACTTACCTAAACCTAATCATGCAAGAATTGTTTCAAGCAGAAATCTTACTGTCTGAAAGTCAAAATTAACTGAAACAATTTAAGAGGTATAATTCTAGATAATCTATTCTGTTATAGAACAGTGATAAATACACAAAAGGTACAAATACAATATAAATAATATCATGCATTTAGCACGCTAGCACCATTAATTTATGTCTACTTTACAAGGTCTGTTTCTTAAGATTAATTCCTTTGAATTAGAAAATATGCCCCAACTGATCATCTGGTTGTGCTTGGCAGGTGTAGTTGCTTAATTAAGTACAAGCCTTTTGCTACCAGTTTCAGGAAGATAAACATCTTAAGATTATGTGTTGGATATATTCCAACACACAATCTTAACAAGTGTATAAAGATTGAGCAGCCTGAACTTACTGTAGCCATTGCCAACTGTAAAAAATCGGGCCCTAAAAAAATTATTCTAAGGCCATCATGATTGCAAATAGTCATTAAACAACCAGTCGTAAGTCAAAGACTACCTGTAGTGAAAATAAGGCAGAAAAATCTTAAGACATTTAAAGGATCAACAAGATTCTACTCACTTTCAGAAGTATTTCAGCCAAAGAACCAATCATATGTAATGCTCCATCTTTTTTACGAGGATCTGCATTTGGCTCTGTGAGGATTTGGTAACAAAAGCCCATGGTTTTTTGCAGGACCTAATATGAGAGTTAAATAAATGCCCAGATACATTTCATTAAACAAGTGTATCAATCAATCAAAAGATTCAAGCAGTATTCTGAGTTGAGTAACTCCTAATGCCTAAGATATTATCTGCCTATGTTTAAATTTTTCTAAATATTGTGCATGAAAATTGCTTAGATGTAATAAAGACATCAAGATTAAAACTGTCTTTGAGGCATTTAGCTAAAGTGAGAAATACACTACTGATTGCAGGAGCTAATTATTAACAAGAAAAATCTAAAATCCTTACACACATTCTGATTTTTTTTCAAAGCTATAAAAATACTGAACACAGATCTAGCCCATCATCTCCATGATGGAATGTAATGGACTGGATTCTCAGGAGGCAAGAGGAGTAAGAGGCAATTCAGTTCATAGTTTGTGTGAGACAGGGTGTAAAACATAGTTCCTCCTTAATAGTTCTCAGAATATGTGCCCGGTGGCAAGATTTTCTCCATTCGTGTGTAATAATAAAGAAACCAAGTTGGAAGATTCATGTCTTTCCTAGTTTTGGGAGGTGTCATGCTTTGAGTCAGAACCTGACGCAGTAATAACAATGCCAGTGGTACAACCACCGCATCTTACATGAATCATCTGGGACCTCAATGTTAGGGAGGTGGTGAGAGGCAGTCAGCAAAATTGAATTCTTTCACTAGTGTGCCATATTCTGACAACAAACTAATGAATATAGTGCAAGCATGCAGATTGGAAACTTTGCTTGTCACATACTATTTCTATGGAAAGTAGCTGAGTGTGCTACCTGGAAAAGCCCATGATGCCAACAAGAGATACTTCTTCAAAACTTGCTATAAGCAGCTTTCCAAGTAAAGTATCCAATGCATAAGAGATTTAAAAAATAACTCTTTTTTTTTGGATTTAATCTTTATGGAACATACCTCTTTCCTTTTACCACATGCCGTAAACAACAATGTTTGTGCAGCAGTTGTGGGGGAAATGAAGTCTTCAAAAACATCTATTAAAAGAAACAATTTACATTATTTGCTTTTTGAAATGTTCAGGAATTAATGCAAAACAAAAAGCAAAATCAGATATAAAGGATTCTGTAATCACCAACCACTAGAAATTTCCATTCTGAACTTCCATAAAACATTTTAAACATTTTAAACTTCTATTTGGAGAATTATGAATATAAATATCTTAAAGCTGTACAATGAGTAACATTTCTATAATTTTACATAGTATAATAGTCAGCATATTGCATTTTAATATTATTTCAACAACAAAGTAATCTAAAATGATTCACTTAGGACATATTCATTATTCCATGTTGACTGAAATTTCAAAGATTAGTGAAAAAGTTTTTTCTTAATCAAAAACAAAAGCCATTTTCTTGGGTCATGCTGAGAAAGCAACATAAATTATTTTATTCTTTGGCAAGTCAACATTGTTTTAGAAAATTCTGTAAGTCAATTAAGTGCACCGGATAAACCTAAGCTGGAAAAAAGAAATGCAAAACTGACCATGGAGCATTATAAACCTAAGGCTTTTGTTCTATGCAAAATTCCATGCAGTAACTCCACTGAGCACAGTAGGATTCTCCTTCATATAACTGGTTGCTGAAGTTATACTTTGAAAAGGTTAAATCCAGGGATTCAGTGACTATAAAAAGATGGATGAGTGTTAGACAGAGGCGGCACTAATACTTTGTATGTAGAAGATCCCAGGTTCGTTGCTTAGCATCTCCAGCTAAAGGGATCAGATGGTGGGAAAGACCCCAGAGAGCAGTTGCTTATCAGTGTAAAGCAAGAGAGATACACAGATTGGCACAAACTAGTTTTCTGTGTTAAAAGCATAAGAATTAAATACAAGAAACTTCTCAAAAAGCCATGGAAGAGGAGTTACTATTGGCTCTGGACAGAGTGAACTGTTACCAACTGAAACTTGTAAAAGCAGAAGAACCTTACTTTAACAGAAAAAAGGTCATACAGTACTTGTCCCATTACATCTTGCATGCCTCATATAAGACGTCATAACTACTACTAGTAAATCTAAATAGTGAAAATAGGTTTTGAATTATTTCTCTAACGTATCTGACATTTGCACTTTACTGTGATCTTGATCTGTTTCACATGTGTATTATGCAAAGCCTTGACTGGCAAAACTGGGATAAAATGTTTACTAATTATACCACAATACTGTATAATATAAACCATGTTTTAAAAACCACAATGTTTGAAATAATGACTGAATGTATTTATCACATTAAGCTAGAAACCGAACAAGCCAACTAAGACACATTGTTATTTGTGAACCTATTACTGCTGAGCTGCGAAAACTCTGCAAATTTACTCAGTTCTGAATCACTTACCAAACTTCATACGTATATATTCATAAGGGTCTTCCTGCCACAGCTCTTCATCCGCATCTGTATAGCACATCAATGGGAAGATAACATCTTGGATAATTCCCTGCAAATAAAAATTATTTGTTTTCATAAGTTACTCTATTTTTTTTTAAAGGGGGACAGGCTTCCAATATCAAATAAATTTAGAAATGTCAATCGTAAAACCAAATGTAAAACTCATCAACACATTAAAATTCCAGTAAAATTTTGCTACAGCAGAGCTTCAGGGGAAAAAATCGTAACTTATAATTTAGCTATGCAGGCTTCATTACAAAAGAACAAGGGAAAAAACAGGTTGCTGGTCTGGTGGAAACCCCCGAGACAGGTTTTTGCCCTGTTATCTGGGAAAGGTTTGACCCTGTTGCTCCCGAGGAAGGGGACAAGATCCTAGGGAATATCCACGCAAGCACCTGTGTTTTAGACCCATGTCTCTCCTGGCTTGTGAAAGCTTCCCAGGAAGTGACAGGCAGGTGGACTCTGGCGGTGATTAATGCTTCCCTACAGGAGGGGACGGTAACCCAGCACTTTAAGGAGGCTGTGGTCCGCCCTCTTCTTAAGAAGCCATCGCTGGACTCCACCCAGTTGGATAATTTCTGACCT
>JANHFL010007856.1:76285-107120 GCA_032468155.1 Oxyrhabdium leporinum
CAGGGCAAGATAATGAGTCCAATAAGCAAAGAATCATGGCAATAATTCCAGCAAGGCAAGATAAGCACACAGAAGCACGGCAATAACTGAAACAGTCAGGAGGAATGCAAGGAATGCAGGCTACAACTCTCAACACTCAATGAATTCAGTGTTTGTTCCTGACAACCTCCCTCCCCCCCAACTGCCTCTCCTTTAAACTCCATCCCCAGGTGTGCCTTGTGAAAGGAATCGGGGCCTTTCCCTTCCTCATGAGCCATGCAACCCACGTTGCTCTCTTCTGCGTTCTTCCCTGCGTGCCTTAGGATGCGTGGGCCTTGGTCTTCATCTGAACCCCTTCTCCCTTGTTCTACCTCTCCCCTGCTCTGCCCAGCCTGACTTTGCCCTTCCCAGCTTCCTCCACAGCCAATGGAGCTACTCTCCCGCTCTCTGTAGCTGTTCGTCTTCCCTCTCAGATTCAGACTCCGACAGGTGCATGACAATACCTTTGTTTTTGAGAAAAGTTCTGGAAGATGAAACAGAAGAAGAGAACTTAGAGAATGCTAAAAAAAAATGGTTAACATAAATTGTCACAATTACAAGCTTTTATTAAGGATTACCCTGTGGTGGTAAGAGAAGCAAAACAATCATTATTACGGTTTCTGTTAATTGCTTTAATGGCCCTGTTTAAGTACTTGCTGAGGATAAGTATTAAGTTCTTGAAACTTTTTCATGGCATCTGTCACATAAAATCTCTCAGATTTTCTCAGAGTTGGAGTCCTTTTTAGGTGGGCAGGAATCTCCTGATGTGGTTGTCTGGGAAGAGTTTGTTCCTGTTGGTCTTGAGGAATTGAGCTTGGTCGTTGGAGCTCTAAGTGTATCCAACTAGACTTTAGGTTATGACCCCTACAATGTCATAACCAACTCTGACTCAGAGGAGTTTGAAATAGAGAAGCCTACTCCAAGAGAGTTGGTTGGACTTCAGCCTAGTGAAACATCAAGCACTGTATGATCCACCCTGCATGATCCACCCTGCAGTCATCAAGAGTAGATGTCAGAAGTTGGAACTAGAAACACTGCCCAGCTCCAGAACATGCCTTGTACAATGGAGAGCAGAACAGCAGAATTCAGTGTTTCACCTTGTATGACAGAGACATTCTTAGCTTTGATTGAATTCAACAGCATAAGCTCTACTTAGGAGCAAATGCTAGCCTGGCTTCCTTTGTTGGAAAAAATAATTGTACTTATGAGTCCTAGATCACCTTCCCAGTTTAATCCCTTGTAACCGTTACACACATTGTCTCTTTTCTACTGGTTCCATCCTCAATAATGCATTGATGTTATCAGTGTCCATCTCTTCATTCCAGCAATAGCATGAACATTACAGTAGCAATAACTGAAACAGTTCTTGTACTAACTATTGTTGTAGTTGTACTAACAAGTGCTAACGTAAGGCAATAAGCCAGTTCCTTTTTACAATTACAAGATGACAGTCAAGTCCTTTTAGAAGGCTAATGGTGAGATGAGTTTATTTTTTAATTGGGTAGAAAATTTAAAAAATGAACCCGTTTGTTTCATTCGTGCTAATTATAAAGACAAATGATTATTCAAACTAATAAATCATGAGTGGAAATTTGTTCCCTTTTCTGTTCAGCCTTTGTTTTTCAGTCATTTGCATTGGAATGAAAATAGAAACACCCTACGCAGGTCAGAAGAATGGAAGTAGATAGAAACAGTGAAACTCAAAGGTGGCAAATCATACGTCTTAAAAAGTGAATAATAGACTGCTTGCAAATGGCATGACATTTGGATGGATGACCCCAAAGTTACAAATGGAAAAACAATGGCTCATTCTCTCATTAAAAACAAAATAAAACAAAACAAGATAAAAGCAAAGAAAGCTTATTGGATGGAGAGCTTTTAAATAGTCCTTGGAATTGAAATACTTTATTCAGTATGTTTGAAATTGAGCAGAATGGCTATCCTGGCAGAATTATAGAAAGTTTTGTTTTTGTTTTTTTTAAAGATTACACCATTTGTCTGGAAATGCTGAAATTTAAGTATGCTAGTAGCAGAAGACTGGGCTTCCCATCAAAATCAATGGAAGAATGAGTGTGGCAGTTCAAATAGATATTTCTTAAATTCTGCCATCTTTACAAAGCAGTCCTTCGGAGGGTTTTTCTGCTTCTTTAAAATAAATTATACTGGCAGTAAATCATAGATTATGGGCAATGTTATGAGGAAAAAGCTACTCCTAAATAGAATTGTTATGTTGATGAAAAATCAGAAATTACAGATTACTTTAAAGGAATATTTACAAATAATCTACATTTATGAGATGCAGGGAAATTTTCTTTCAATCTATTTTCTGTTTTTCTTTTGTTTGATTGCCTTTCATCACCACTGAACATTAAAATCTTTCAACTGTGAATTAGTTTTGCCTTTTTTCCTGCTGTTTCTTAAATAATCCACTTAACCTACACTATGTGGTGTTCTAGTCTTGAAGAAAAAGAGTTCTCCACAGATGACATGTGGTGTCTGGTTTCCACTAGTTTCTATAGGAAGAAGAATTAAAATACCTCAGAATGAAATCATCCTATCCATTAAGAACCATGGTGGCACAGTGGTTAGAATGCAATACTGCAGGCTACTTCTGCTGATTATTGGCTGCCAGTAGTTTGGCAGTTCGGGTCTCACTGGCTCAAGGTTGATTCAGCCTTCCATCCTTCTGAGGTTGGTAAAATGAGAACCCAGATTGTTGGAGGTAATATGCTAACTCTGTAAACGGCTTAGAGAAGGCTGTAAAGCACTGTGAAGCGGTATATAAGTTTAAGTGCTATTACCATTGCTATCAGAAATATTCTATTAGAGGTCTTATGAGTTGTGGTGGCACAGTGGTTAAATGCAGTATTGCAAGGTAACTCTGCAATCCACTGCCAGGAGCTCAATACTGGCCAGCTCAAAGTTGACTCAGTCTTCTATCTTCCAAGATTCGTAAAATGAGGATCCAGATCATTGGAAGCAGTAGGCTGATTCTGTAAACCCCTTAGAGTGTGCTGTACAGCACTATGAAGTGATGTCTAAGAGAAATAGTAATTACTAGAGGCCTAAACTACAATTAAGATGAGCCACAAGTGGCCCTAAAGCCTATTTCTTCCTCTCCCTATCATCATGAATTTTTAAAAGAGGCCTAGATGCCAGGTCTTTTCCACTGTGGCTCTATGCTTTGGAACACACATCCTTGGAATCCATATGAGAACATCCCTCTTGGCATTTTCTAACACATTTAAAACATCTGTGGTTTGTTTTACTTTTAGCTCTAGGTAAGCATTTATGAGTACACATTTGACGGAGGTGGTTGACTACTTTATTATACTGTAACTTCTCTGTACCTTTTATTATATATTGTTATTCAAGAGTATGGGTTACAAAATAGAATTTTGTCAGTAATAAAGAACTAAAGAGTAGAATATAATTATTTCAGTTCTGAGATAGAGGATAAATCATCTATCACTATCTTCAAAAAATATATAATCTGTTCAACCTATCGTATTTTCTGACCTAGACCAGACATAAAGAACAGAAAGCTGCCATGGTCAATAGAATAAAAAAAACCCACTTACTGTTCTGTCATTTGCACTCTAGTTATTGACCCTACTATTTAATTAATATTAATTATTCAGTATATGAAGAACGAAATATAATTCTTCAGTTTGCCTGAAGATGGTTCCATATTATCTGTCTGTTCCAGAAAGGAGGCAGGTCTTCAATAGAATCACCAAAACTATAAGAACATCTTGTAAATTGTAAAAGAAACATTGGGAAGCTACCAATATTGGAGAGTTGGACCCTCTAGTCCTGCAAATTACCTGAAGAAGTAATTGGTTCAATGGTGATCTAGCTTTGATTAAAAAAAGCATTGCTGGATCTCCCATATCAAGCAGACTTCCTAAATGATGATTCTGTATCCTACAGAGTAGTTCTGGCAGGTTGCTTAGCATGTGCTTGGTAGTTTATATATTGTTCATGGTTGTCATAGCAACCATAAAGACTTTAGATGAAAACATTTCAGTACAAATGCTGAAATCCTCCCCACCAAAGCAACCTTGGGATTCTCAGCACCAGTTTTAAAAACACTGTCAATTCAGGAAAGGAAACTATAGTGTTGGGAGATAGACAGTTGGCCACCCAAGTCGTCAGAAACCTACCGTGATTAATTTGTACATATACTGTAATTTTGGTGTGTTGTACAGATTTTTTATTTTATTATTTTATTTTACTTAAGTTAGATGACTTTGAGAATTATAATTAGGTTAATTAATGTTCAAATATACTGTAAAAGTAGACTAAATAAATTGTTTAACCATCTGTAGTAGTGCACTTGATAGCCACTTGGGAGAGGCACATCTCCTACCCCTATAAAGATCTGATTATGGAAAATTAACGTATTCTTCCTGGATGAGGTCACTACCACTAATGCTTTCTCCTGAAGCAACTTGACACTTATTAATTACACATTCAGAGCAAAAGATTCTGCGGACTAATTGCCCATATTGTTAAGACTGGAGGGCGGTATGGAAGGAGAGAGAGAATTCATATGTTGAATTCCCCTTTCCTTTTTCCTTTATTTTGGTTCCTCACCCGAACATCTTACCACATTTCCAGAACTTCCATCTATTAGTTGGTCCAGATCATATTTTTATCAATATTACATATGTTTCTTTCTCCTTATGTTCCATTTCACTTTATGCTACTCTTTACATGAACCTTCTTATTTGTTTTAGGAGGCAGATTTCCCAGCTGACACATTTTTCCTGTGGATCTTTTCAGATTAGATACATTTTAAAGACTAGAAAAGAATGAGACAGACAGTAGAGAATCTCCAGCAATTATATTACATTCATGCTGCACCATATTCCATCTTGACAAATTCTGTTATTTCTCTTTCAAAGAAATGAACAGCTTCCCTACTGTTTCTGCTACTGCTGGAGTCCTTCAAAGTTGGTCTTTAGTGATCTTTCGGTGGTCACAATGGTTTACAAGCTAACAGCTTTGCTCATCCAGCAAAAAATCTACTTGCTTTCTATGATAAGAGGATCTGCAAAGAAATAAATATTCTCCCCAAATAGTAGCAGTTTCTTTTTTAAATGTATAGTCTGACTTTTCTTTTGTGTTTTTTTTAAAGCACGATGACTTATACACACACACACACACAAACAAACCCATAAAAGCAACCATCAGGAAAAAAAACAAAACAACTTTCCAGCATCATAAGATCATACTGACATCATAGCCCTCGTATGCAATCCACCAAAACTAAACTGGAAAAAAGAAATAGCACCAATTTATTTATATGGAAGGGAGGAGGCAAAGCCCAGACCTAGTCTAGAAAAAAATAAAAAGTTTGGGATCATTGCTGGTCTCTGAGCTTGGTGATTTTCTTGCAGACTTTTTATTACCAAATTAGAGAACGTCATTGATGCTCAAAGGGAGTGAGTTTAGGTTAGGGGTTTTATTGAGTGGGTCACATAACTGCACTCCCAAAACAAGAATCCCTACATCATACCTTTTACATTTTTGTTGGTCTATAGCATGTCTATAGGGGCGTGATGGCTCAGTGGTTAAAGACACTGAGCTTGTCAACTGGAAAGCTGACAGACCAAATTCAAGACCCAGCACCACACAATGGGGTGAGCTCCCGTTACTTGCCCCAGCTCCTGCCACCCTAGAAGTTTGAAAGCATGCAAATACAAGTAAATAAATAGGTAACACTTTGGTGGGAAGATAACATTTGGTGCACCTTGGTCTATAGTCATGCTGGCCACATGACCATGGGAGTGTCTTCAGACAACGCTGCCCACACCACCCACCCCAGCTAAGAAACAGAGTTGAGCACCATCCCCTAGATTCAGACCTGATTGGACAGGGAAAATCTTTACCCTTATAAGTCTATAATTGATCTTGGTTATGACACATGGAAAACTTCATAGATAGATAATACTGTATAGTTCCTGGGATGGGGAGAATTGTATTTTCTGGGAATGCTCTAGCTTTTAAAAAAAAACACTGCATGTTGCTTTAACAACGATTTTAAGTGTATTATGTATTTAATTATACAATTGTATTGCTTCCTATTAAAAATAATAAAGACATATTTTTTAAAAAATAGCTCTTGATCATTTTGCTTTCTGTTTTAATAGAGGAGATAATATAAGTGGAACTGATTCTCTAATCTGTTATGAAACTGAATAAAAACATGAAATTATTTCCGAACTGCTAGGAGAAGCCTTTTTTTCTCAAGATAATAAGCTTTTTATAGACAGAGGTGAAATTATTTGGCATTTAAAAAGAGGAGAAAATTATAAAAAAAATCATCAGAGGAAAAAGGGATATTTCTTCTTAGACAAAGCAACACATCACAGGGTTGTGATACCACAATTATTTAAAGGTTTTGCAATACTTTAAAATTAGAGGCTATGAAAATGAAGATAATATTCATGAAGCAAATCTTTCTGTGTGTACAGAACAAGTTGTAATAAAATAGCTATCCAAGAATGGATTAAAGAAACAATATCTCTGCAGTGCTCACTTAACTTTTAGAAGTACCAATAAAGGAGAATATTTGTAGCTCAGGGTTCAAATGAGGGGTCCTTGGTGCTCTCTGAGCTTGGTTGTTTTCTTGCAGACATTCATGTCTTACTCTAACTAGGTAACATCATTGGTGTTTACTTTCCGTTTATATTCTGGTGTCTTGCCTGTGTTGGAAGAAATATCCATCTGGTTCAGTTCCAAGCTGGGAGAAAAACATAGAAACATGGAGGCTGATTGAAAAGATGGTTTAATGATGAAGCAGAACCACATGGGTTCTGGACAGCTGACCACATGGAGTTGAGTGGAGGGGGTATTTATACCTTCTCTTGGACTTTATACTTGAACTTCCTGTTCCTGTGCAAGAACATGTATTCTATTGGCTGTTGTCAGACTCCCATGGGGCCATGTGCAAATCCTAGGAGTTTGAGATAAGTTGGGTTGAAGCTTGTGCTGATGCAATGTCCTTAGGAGATTTTGCAATGCAGTGAGCTCTGCTGCTAGATAATCTATCTGTCATGTCTTAATCCCATCATCCTGGAGCTGGAGGTCTTTTGTCTTGTAGATAGGCTGGCCCAGTCTTTCTTAATGGACACCAAATGTCTGCTGGGGGCAGGGAGCTACTTTCTGTTTTTAAAACACGTTTCTTCTTTTATCATCCAGGGAAATATAATATTCTGGCTTTTTAAATATTTCTCAAAATATTTCATTCTTGCAGGAGAGGAGTGAGTGTTAACTTTGTATACCACCTCCTGACTAGCAAAATCGATGGGGACGCCATATTCACTTAACAACCATAGTACTAATTTATCAACTACAGTGATTCACTGAACTGTGGCAAGGTGATAAAATGGGACAAAACTCAACAAATGTCTCACTTAACAGAAATGTAGGGCTCTATTGTGGTCGTATATCGAGGACCACCTATAGCCATGTTCTCAGTGTTATATATATGAAAGTTTGTACTATAACCATATTAGGTGAAGAGAAAGAAAAATAATTCAGCCAATATCACTGTGCTTGTAAACAAATACTCTTTGTCAGTTCTGGTTGATCACATCCCAGAAATCACGGCTATTCTTTTCGTTTATTTAAAAAGTTGGGAACATGTGACTAATTTAACACTCCTACTAGGTTCAGAGGACCATTTCATGCACGTCTGTACCCTCTTGCGTTATCTCAATACTTTGGTCAACTCGCAGCTCCTTCGGCTACGCCTTTCGCAGAACAAGGTCAAGTTTGCGAAACACCCCGCGCCTCCCTCAAACCCAACCGGAGGAACGACGCAGTTGCGAGGCAAGCAGAAGCCGCTCCGCGGCGAATGCGACTCTGCGCCTGCGCCAAATACATCAGGCGAGGTGGTGGCGTGGAGGAAGGAGCCGTCACCGACCCCGCCTCCTCTCGCGGTTCTTGGCGCGGGGGAAGGTAGGTCCGGGCCTGTTTGTTGCCGGCCGGCGGCAGTGGTTGATTGGGTACGTTGCCGAGAGGAGTATGGCTCAGCGGGGCTCGACGCAGGCAGCCTTGGGGCGGACGATGGCGGCGGAGAGGCTACCGGAGGCAGAGGCTGCCTTGGAACGGCATCAGCAGTTGATTGCAGGTCAGAAGCAGACACGGAAGGGAGGAATGCGGGGTATGTCTGGAATGAAGCAGGAGTTGTGGGACCTGCTGGGCTGTGTTATCCGATTGCCATAGATTTGCATTGTACGACGAGAAGAGAAAGATGACTTACAGGACAACAGGTTCTTCTTCCCAGGCACCAATTCACAGGGCGAGGCTGTACGTTTGCCCTGGCTTTAATTTATTTTTATTTTTTTTTTGGGGGGGCGCTACATCATTGTTACAAGGTCATACTGGGTGCCTGCACTTAACACGTTTTCAAATTGACCTCGGCATTTGGAAATGTGTTCTGGCTCTGAGCCGTAACTATCCTCGTGAGATTATACAGTACAGGCTTGGAATCATGATGTGGCGTGAGGCAGGTTATCCATGGTTTAATCCAGGCTCCCTCATCATAAATGTCCATCGGTGATGTTGGGCAATTAACTCGAGTAATTGCAGTAACAGATGACTAAATCTAATGGAATGGACAACCTACACAAACTTCGTAAATACAATCATGGCTTTATTTGTGGAATTTATTAATCTGTGGTTTATTGCACTGCAACATGCTAATTTTGTTTGACTGAAATTAACTTAGTTGCCACATGCCTAATTATAAACTGTCCTAGCCAATCATATTTTAGCATGCTGAGTTATGCAAATACAAGATGTTAGGAGAATGAAGGTTTCCACCAGTTAGTCTCTAGAATGTGTATTGCCTAAAAGCAATGTAGGTTGGGAGCAGAGGAGAACATTCTTCACTTTTAACCATCGGCAATATTTTATTATGCAAATCAAACATTACAAGTCATAATGTAGTTAGTTATAGTTGCACATGGAGAACATACGGTTTGCCAGTTTCAGTCAGTTTTTCTGTGTAACTTGTTTTGAAATAATGATAATCATATGGTATTTTTATTTTGCTTAGTATGTGCTATGAATCTATGACTCCAGCCATTTAGTCTTCTCTAATCATGCTGAGCATGTTGTATCAACCTTACTGTTGTCTCTGACACCATCAACAATACTTAAAACTTTTAGAAAGATCAACTTTTGAAATCTAAAGCCTTGCTATGCATAAATATGGCCATATATTATACTTGCATCAGATGTCCATGTATATGTACTTTCGGTATTTTTTGGTCTCCTTTCCCAGTGGCCCTGTAATTTATATGTCTTCATAATTTTTAATTTAAAAAACAGGTATAAACTGCTAAAGATAATTTATTCTGCCTTTCTTAGGCATACCGTTGAGGAAGCACTATTTTTCAATTTTTCTAAAGACAGAAATAGGAACACACTTTCTCCATTTATTGACTACTGTATAGTCCTGTTTTATTAATGTGTCAGCAATTCATCCTGTCTAGTGTTGAAGCATATGGATATTTTATCTACTAGCATTTTTTGTTAAATTTATATAATTGCCCATTTCACTATCATGTCTCTGAGCAGCTTACAAAGATAAAATACAGAAAACAATACAAACCAAAAATAGCCACAAAGCCATTATAGATAAAAAGTATTAAAAACATAGTGGGAAAGTACCACTGATTTTTCTAAAAGTGTAGCCACTTAGCAGGCTCTCCACCAGATTCTCAGGCCAGATGACAAAGCCATGATTTCAGGTTCTTCTGGAAACCATGTGCTTATATATGCTTTGTATGAGCCAGTACACTGCATATCCTATTTGGGGATATACAGAGAACAGTATGAATTTAATTGCATACTTTATTTGATGAAATGTGATTTGTCTCTTTAATAGAAGTACTCTGTGTACTTGCAAAGCAACAGAGAGAATAATACCAATAAAAGCGGGAAATAAAGCTAATAAAAAGATTAATAATACAGTTAATATATACTGTATGTACATGTTAGAACTGCAGGAATTAAGTGTTCAATAGAGAGGGAAACACTATGTCTAGTTAGCTTGCAAAGTAAGCTGTAGATTAGATACCCTGGTTTTCAATATGATGAGTTTTCTTGGAGTAAAACTTGGGCTTTTCATGTGCTTGTGGCATACTGGCAAAATGTGCTCAAGCTGATCTGTTATGCCCTTAGGAGTGCTGCAAGTAGCTTAGTTGTAATTAAAACTAGTAACTTCATCTAATCTAGGCTTTATATAAGAGCATGTTTATGCCCACATTGTGGATGTCAGAAAAATATAACAGCAAGTTGAACGCAATTGAGAATGGATTATTTAAGAAGTGCGCATGATGAAACAAAAAAGATATACAGCGGTGCTTAACAGTTTGTGAACGCTTTTGAATTTTCAATATTTCTACACAAATATGACCTAAAATTGATTTATTTTTCCTTAATAAATAAGTGAACAAGTATATTTTTAACTAATTTGGTTGATAAGTTGTTTCTGTTTAATTTTAGGATATGGATGGAGATGAGATCATGTTTTAGGTCATATCTATGCAGAAATACTGAAAATTCAAAAGTATTCACAAACGTTTAAGTATGAATGGATGACAGCTAATTGTGGACTGAATACAAAAATGAGTGATCAGTAAAGGAACAAATACATTGAAATTGGTCATGAGGAGAGAATGATTAAGGACCAAATTAAAAAACAGATTTAAGGAAAGTGAATAAATCAAAAAGACAGAAAAGTTTTAAAAAGTCATAGCTGGATGGAGAATAGAGATCCTGAAAAAGAGATGTATTGATATGGTAGAAGCAATGATGGTTTACAAATACAGATAGTCCTTGACCAGTAGCTCACCGATTGTTTAATGGAGCCCTCCAAGGTACTTTTGACCTGGTTCCATCAGACATCCCCCCCCATAGTCATGTGACCGCATTTCGGGCAGTTGGCAACTGGCCTGCATTTACGATTGCTTGTAGCATCCTATAGTCACACGACCATGATTTAAAACTGGTGTTTATTTCTGGGGTTTTTTTTTGGCAAAAACAAAAATGTCCCATGGAGAACTACAGGCTTCCTTTGTGATCATGGATTCATTTAATCACCATGGTGACTCCCTTATAACTGCAAAAAAGTAGTAAAAACAGGTCAGTCACACAATGATCTGCTTTACAACTTATGACTGTAATAGTCTTCATTGTGGTCATAAGTCAAGGACTGCCTGTATAAATATGAAATATGAAAACTGTGTTGTGATTGGTTTTTATCAGGCCCTTGTAGGGATCACTCGAGCCTCTTTTTAACAAGTTGTTTTCTTTTGTAGCACTCAGTTTGTTATTCTGTCATCTCTACACTTTTCTGATTCTTTTTGTTTTTATTGCCAGGTTTTCATCATTTGTTAACTGCCCAGAATTTCTGGGAGTTGGGCAGAACTATAATGTAATAATAATATATTTGCAAAAGGCAGCTTTACTTGGAACAGCTTGCGTCCTGTGGTGATACCATTAATATTATTAAACAACTTCCTATCCCAGATCCTTGGAAAAAATTCAGTAATTGGACAAAAGTACCAGATCGAGTCTAAATATCTGGCTAACTGTGCAACCAACCATAATAATAATGTTAGTGTAAACAATTTATTTTACAGACTTACAAACCATTCCAGTTGTTAAATGAAATGGCTTGCAGTCTTTAGTACTACCCAGACCTGGTTACATTTCTTTTTTCTTATGCCCTACCTTTAATTTCTTTTGCTTAATTTCTTTTTTCCGCATTGCATACATTTTTTTACCATAAAGTGAAATAGTGTACCTGTGTATGTATGTGTGAAGAAATGATATATTTTATTTTTGTATGTTTTGTAATGGTTATAATCTGCAACTCATCTCAGTCAAATGATACCATAGGCCAAAAACTGGGTTTTGTTACTGTGTATTAAAACTCAAAAATTTAAAAACCAAATGGATAAATCATTTTGGATAGGCTTCGTTAGTTGGAGGGAAATTATAGCTGATAATTGAAAGATCTGAAAGATGGACAGAGAACCTTCTAAAGTGACCAAAGATGGTGGCTGATGAGACCTGTGAAGTCGTATTAAGTTTTAAGGAGAAAGTAGAGGATTTAAAGAAAGGCTTCACTAGAAGGAACTGCAGCAAATTGTCAAGGAAACAACTTTTTCATCCAGGAAGCCAAAAGTAACAATAGGAGGCTGAGGCTGAGGCAGACAGTTGAGCAACCTATGTTCACTATATGCAAAGGTAATTGGAGTTAAACTTTACAAATCATTAACACACCAACATCTGGAATAGTGTATTACGTTCTGTGCTACTTGGCATTTTAAATTTTTTACTATAAAGTACTTATGTTATCAGTATTACAGATATTTGGGCAATAAAGAAATGTAATAAAGTTTTAATATTTTCTTTTTAAAATATGAAATTTGCATAGCAGTTTTAAACTTAAGTTTTACTTTTTAATATTAATGTTATTGAAATAGTACAGTAAGTGAAGTGTTTATTTTATGTGGTTGCTATCATTTTTGTTAAATATAATCTCTATAGAGAAAGTTTTGCTAACATAAGATGCTAAATCCTTGATTTTCTTAATTATAAAGATTTTTAAAGCATTACTAAACACAACTGGCCAGGTTTACATATTATGTTAAACAATAAACCATGAATTACCCACCAGAACTGGCTGACTTTGTATAGCTTGCTAAGACACATGCTTCTGTAAAACCAGACACTTAACTTTTGTAATTCAATTCATTTCAAATTTATTGTTCTTTCAATTGTAAGTCAACAATACAGGAATTAACAAAAATGCAGAAGTTAAGTAAAATTATATCCAACCTTAATTAAACTGCTGTATGTGCATATATGCCTTTGAGGCACTTGAGTGATTCCCGCTGACTGCCTAGATTGTTTATGCAATTTTCTTGGCAAGATGTTTTCGGAAGTGAACACAAGATTGCCTTCTCCATAGGCTGAGATGGGATGAGAGTCCAAGGCCACCAATTGGCTTTATGATTAAGACAGAACTAGAATTCAATCTCTTAATTTCTAGTTTAATGCTTACCCACTACACCAAACTGGCCCTCTAAAACACATTAAAATATATAGAAATAAGTAAAATACCTAGAGCATTATAGGATAGTGATTATAAAAATAAATAAAAGAACTTGTAAGAAAATTATCTTCTACCAGCCTCTCAAGCAAAATTGTCAGCCTCCTTAATTAACTTTCCTTGTTTAAATTAATCAAATGTTCAATTTTATTTGAATCAGGACAAGATAATTTTTCCTTTAAGAGGTGTTTCAAAAATTTTCCATGAGCAGAAATGGAAATAGGGCAATAAATAATATGAAAATAGTTATGTGGTTTTATTATGATATGCACAGAAACACATATTTCAGGGAACTGACCCTTCCTGGTAGCCGAATTCATTTATTGAAATTGTAATCTGGTAAGTGCCTCTGTAAGGGAGAGCTCCGTTATTTTGACTAATTTGATCATTTTTTTTACCTTGATAATAAGGACAAGCAGGATTTCAGGCCTTGAGCAGCAAGACCCTCTTAAGCAGCCTGCACCAAGTCTTCAAGGGCTTTCCCCGGCCCTGTAAGGCACCCTGGACTCCTTACCTTACTGTGCTGCCTCTTCACTTGGGCGCCAAAAATTCAGCTTGGATTTCAGCTCCCTTTTGTCTCTTTACGTTGCATACATATTCTTACATTCATTAAATTACATTTAATAAAACTTGATGTTGTGTTTTGTCTCCTGAGTTTGATTTCATATATACCGTATTTTTTTGGACTATGAGATGCACCGGACCATAAGACATACCTAGGTTTAGAGAAGGAAAACAAGAAAAAAATAGTTTTTAGCCTCCGTGTGTCCCGTTTTCAACTTCCCCGCCCCCCAGAAGCACTCTGCAGGCCAAAAGCGGACTCGTTTTTGGCCTGCAGAGTGCTTCTGGATGCTGGGGAGGGCAAAAATGGGATACACAGGGTTTGGGAGGCCAAAAATGGGCCCGTATTCACTATAAGACTCACAGACATTTCCACCCACTTTTTTTTGGAGGGGGGGAGAGTGTGTCTTATAGTCCAAAAAATACAGTATTTCCAAATGTACTTGGATTATAATCATAGAGAAATCTGTGTAGATTCTCAGTGTTCCTTCTCACTGCAATTCTTCATGTAAGTTTATGGTCTAGTGGTTAAGCATCAAGCTAGAAAGCGAGAGACCGTGAGTTCAAATCCAACCTTAGCCATGAAAGCGAGCTTGGTGATTTTGGGTGAGGATTGGGCTGACACTCTCTTAGCTCCACCCACCTCACAGGGTTGTGAGGAAAATAGGAAGAGGAATTTGTGTTGGACTTCTTCACCTCCTTAAGTTATTTGCAAAAAAAAATTGAATTAATTACATTTTCATTGCATTTCAGGAAAAGCACATAAAGAAGGTGGATCTGCACGAATGTCACTCCTGATCTTAGTGTCCATCTTCTTAATAGCTGCTTCTGTTATGTTGGTGGTATATAAAAACTTTCCCCAACTTAGTGAGTAAGTATACCATGACAAATTCATTCCACTTTTAACATCTGTAGTTATATACACTTAGAGAAGTTATATAGGGTCTTGTGAGGTATTTAAAGGTTCCAAGTATCCCCTAGAAAAGCATAATGTAATATCAATTTCAAAAAATCCCAACAAATTAAATTTAGTTTTCTCTTGTTAGCAAATTATTGTAGTATATTTATTTACAGATAATACTTTTTTCAAATGGTAAAATATGCATGTTAACTACAAAAATTGAGATAGGTTGATATTGATTACCTGCACCCATGTTAATTCAGATTAAAAAGGTTGCCCAGTTTGTAAGTAAATTGGATGAAAGTTCCAACAGCATAAAGATAATATTCTTAAGAAGCTATCCTTAGATTAAATGTACAACTTTCATCCAGTCTCCAACTTTCCCTTTTGGGAGAAGGTTGCTGAGAAGGTGACTGGCACTCAGCTTCAGAGGTCCCTCAGTAAAGTGAATTATCTGAACTCTTTTCATTCAAGCTGTGGGACAGTACTAAGATGGAATTGGTTGTTCTTGCAGAGGACTTTTGAAGGGCCCTAGAACAGGGGTGGTGTAACCATTCTGGCTCTCCTAGATTTCTCAGGGGCTTTCAAGTCCATCAATTATGATATCCTTCAGTATTAGCTATGGGCTTGGGAGTAGAAGGCACTGTGTTGCAGTTGTGCTTCTCCTTTCTCAATAACCAATTCCAGTGGGTGTTGCTGGGAAGGGAGAGATTGAGCCCTAGAGCACTGTAATGTGGGGTGCCCGAGAGCTTGAGTCTCTTGCGTCTTCTTTTTAATATCTACATGAAACTATTGGGCAAGGTCATTTGATAGCACAGAATTCAGTATTATCATTATGCTGATATTTACCCAGTTACACTTCTCTACCCTGGGCTGTGCAGTTTATACTGTTGCACTGCTGACTGAGTGCCTGGAGGTCTGAAAGTCTGGATAGAGAGGAACAGCTTTGACTTAATCCTGGCAGGATTCAGTGGGTTTTAGTCCCCAGGTTCTGTTGATATGTCAGCTTTGATTCAGCACGGTTGCTCTTTCCCAGACTGAACTGGTATATAATTTGAGGGTACTTCTGGGTTCATGGCCCCTACTCAACTAGATAGCAGTCATGGCCGGAATGACCTTTGCACAGATTTGCTTTGTGAGCCAATTGCATCTTTTCCTGGACTGGGAAGACCCACTTACAGTGATTCATATCTTGGTCACTTTCCATCTAGACGACTGCAATGTGTTGTACATGGGGCTGCTTTTGAAGATCACCAAAAGCTATAAGTGGTACAGAATCCAGTAGCATGAACAGTGTTGGATGCCCCTAAGTTTGCCCACATTACGCCCCTGTTGAGCAAGCTGCTATGGCTCAGCTTCTTTCTGGGTGCAATTCAAAGTGCTGATGATTACCTTTAAAGCCCTATATGGCATGGGACCAGGTTCTCTCTCAGAGTATTTGCCAGTCCCATCAGGTTTAAATAGGACAGGCACACTCCAGATCCCTTTCCTGAAATGTTACTATCAAATGGTCCTAGAAAGCTTCTGTAGCTGCCCCTGCCTTGTGGAATACCCTTGCCCATCTGGCAAACCCCTCTTTCAATCTTCTGGAAGGTCATAAAGACCTGGCTTTTTACTCAGACAATGGGATACAGTGATGGGGGCCTATGGATGACTGAGGTGCCAGGTTTTTTTAGTTCTTGGTTTAAGCTTTGTTTTTATGATTTTATGTAGTTTTATTACTACTACTATGAGTTGCTCAAAGTTTTACATTTTAAGATGGGGTGGCCATACAAAAAATAAGTAAAATAATATTTTTATCACAGCGTAAAATTTCAATTCTTTATCTGCTGTACAATGGTGAAAATGATTAAACCTGAGAGGTTTATTTCTGCTGAAATCTATCCTGGAGCCTTGTTTAGAATGATGACTTTGAAATTGATTAATAATTGTCAGAAAATTAAGTTGGAACACTTGGTCATCTAAAACAATAATGATTTCTGAAGTAGACTTGTTGCAGTGACTATACAAGAACACTAGCAAGATTTAACGCTGGGTAGATAAATTAATTACACGAATTGAGCGATGCAGGGCTGCAAAATTATTTCAGTGGGATCGAAGCTTTTATTAAAAACTGGGAATTATAATATGGTAGTCTATATGTAGTAACAACTGCTGACTAGAGGCAAAAGTTCACTATATCTATTAATAAAATTGTTTGTGTTTCCCCTACAGAGAGGAGAGAGAATGTATGAAAGTTCCTAGAGACATGGATGATGCTAAAGCTTTAGGAAAAGTACTCTCTAAATACAAGGATACTTTCTATGTTCAAGTATTAGTGGCCTATTTTGCTACCTATGTCTTGTATCCTTCCTAAAAAAATATACAAATTGCTATGGAATGTGATTTGGATTAATTATGATATATTAATAATGCTTTTAATGCTATGGTTTCACCTCTAAGATAAAAGAGTGAAATAGATCTATAGAGATAAACCATGTTAACGTACCGTGGTGGCGCAGTGGTTAGAATGCAGTATTGCAGGCTAATTCTGCTGACTGCCGGCTGGTAGCAGTTTGGCAGTTAGATTCTCACTAGCTTAAGATTGTCTCAGCCTTCCAAGTTAGTAAAATGAGGACTGTAGATTGTGGGGGCAATATGCTGACTCTGTAAACCGCTTAGAGAAGACTGTAAAGCACTGTGAAGTGGTATATAAGTCTAAGTGCTATTGCTATGCCATACAAAAAAATGACTGTAAAAAATCTAGGAAAGAAACAAAAAGACAGATCCCCTTCACCAGCTAACATTCAGATAAGCAGGGATCAACATCGGTGAAAAAACAGTATTCTAGTCAAAGAACCACTAAGAAGTAAACCATACCTCCGTCAAAACTGGCAAGGAACCACCAAGGCAGCAAACCTCCCATTCAGTTGAACTGATGATGTTACCTAGTTTGGTAATGAAATATCTGCCAGTTCAGTGAACATCAAGAGTTCCACTTTAATGGATAAAAGAAATGCCTTAAGCCTTACAGATACTGATGTTATCCAGTTGTCCTTTATAGGTTGTCTTCAGCTTATGACCTATTTGGAACTCAGAATTACGGTCATAAATTTAGGCACTGCCTGACCAGGTTAAATTTTATGGTCGTAAAGCAAATCATGTCATTAAGTGAACCAGATCGTTGTTAAATCTAAAGTATCTAATGGGTGTTTTTTCTAGCAGAAAATGGCAAAAAAAGTCATAAATTGAAAACAACATGGGTCAACACCCATCAGGTATGTTTAGACCAACTTATATTCAGAAACATAGTTACCATACATTTGACGATAACCATATTAATAATCACTTATCCTGCATCAATTTGCTTAATCTGCTTTTGAAGGGTGTCCAGCACAATTTATGGCTAAAAATCCTATAGTATAGGTATCGTGTAAAGATATACTCTAGTTTTATTTTCTTTGAATCACAGTTATTGAGTAATCCCAAGTCCTGCTAGTATAAAATGCTGGCAAAGATATATCTATTTCTTTATGTTATCCATCCTTTTTAGTAAATGATTGTGAAATGTGATACTAAGCAGTGGTACTTATGAAGTCGTAGCAGAGGCTTGAATCTTGGTCCCAATCAGACCATGATCTTCTTTATTTAATACGGTATATTTAAAGTGTTTTTCCTTTATGAAAACATTAATTAACTATAAATATCTGGGTAAAAGCCACACAGGAATCAATAAATGAAATCATTTGAAAAGTTTGGAGCTTTAAAAAAAGAAAGTTAATAAACCTGTCATTCCTTTTTATCCTTGCTATTCCTGTCTTTAAGTTGTAAAAATTTCACAAAAGTCAGCAGAACCAAAGTCTTTGGAAGTCTTCTTGCATTTATATAAAAGGATATTTTGATGCTGTGAAGTCACTTTTGAAATTCTTTTAACATTCTGCTAAAGATAAGCATTCTTTATTTTTATTGGTATGTTCTTCCTCTGGGGATGGAATTTGCTATTGCTTTGCTGTTAAACTACTTGGACTGAAATAAACTTTTGAATCAAAAGTTAATGTTATATTACAGTTCTTATATGAACAATGTTTAGCAATTAAATTCAAGGATATTAAATACTGCCATCTACCAGCAATTTATATTACCAATAAGGCAGTTTAAAAAATGTGCTTCAATTTTTCACAGAAGTAAAGTGGCCTGTAAAGAGGTAGTGTTGAGATTCATTGATGTGTTCATTTACTGATGAATGATGATTATAGTTGAGACCTAATTTTTTTATGTCAATGGTTCTCAGAATTCTCAGTATTTTGAGCAGTTTAAAATTGCCTTAATCCTAACCTTGGAGTTTAGATTGTGATTCAGTATATTTGTTAATATTCTGTCATACAGAATATTAAATGGAAATTTATTACTGCTTATTCAGGAAATACTTTTTTTTCAAACTTTATCTTGCATTTAAATCTTTTATAGTTGAAAACATGTCTACCTTTCAGTAATCTATAAAATTATAAGACTTAACAGAAGGATTTGTTTGTTCAATAATTTATCAAAATTTGTTCTTAACTGGACTCGCCATCTAGCCTGCAAACATTTGCTATTCCTGGATCTATATTTTTGAGTATACTTTCAGGATTTCTTTATCCTTTTCCATTAGCTCTATTTCTTGTTTGTCTGGTAAGTATTTATTGCAAAGGTAGTATGCTCTTTCTTTTTTAAAAAATACTTAACCTATTGTGAAAAAGCAAAGTATGTGAATGGTGTAAAACAGGAATGTCAAACTGGTAGTCCCCTGGCCAGATGCGTCACGCGCAAGCCAAGCCCATCCCAGTTCCGCAAAGGGAAAAACGTCATGTGATAGCAACGTGATACCAGGAATTTGACACCCGTGGTGTAAAATATCAAGTCTATTCTTACGTAATGAATGGCTTGGGGATATATTTGTACTTTTTAAATGCTTCCTAGGGAATTCAAATCTATTTAAAATAACAGAAATGCAATTCAAAATGTTAACTCAGTAATAACATAGAAATAAATATTGCAAATAATATTGAACACAACCAACATCTGGATACTTACATCTCTTAAAAACTTTCAGAAGTCACTTTCCGTACTTTTTTTTTTAGTAAGGCTTCAAAAATATAGTTATTGCTGAAAATGCCTGACTAATCATCATCATTGGCCAAAGCTGCCACAAATATGACATGAATAATAAGACCTGCTAGGGTTTATGACATGAATATACTAACAAATACAGGGCTTTGTCTCTGACTCCTAAAGTTTAAAAGAGGCTTGTATTCTCTAGAAAATAAACAAAGAATATAGCTGCTACAAAATTGGTAAATATACAGTATACTCTTTTCCTAAATTGTTGGAAAACATACAGTCGTATAATGCATTGCATTCATTGAGCCTGAATGTAACAGAAATATAGATCAGGGTAGTGTAGCAAGTTCTGTCAAGGAATTTGAGATCAAACTGTTTGGATTGAGTTGAAATTCACATCTCTCAGTATCATGCATTTACTATAGCATAAAGCACCCTTAGCTAAACAGACTTTCCAAGAAAAATACCATCTCTGATTACTAGTAATTTGGTAAGATAAAGATTAGATTACTATAATGTATTTCTTGCAAAGCTAATTTTAAAAAAACTATATCAATGTTTTAACTAGACTAGAAACTAACTTATTTATTTTTTACTTTTAAAACTGCCTAGCCTACTAATACATTTATTTCTGGGCACAATTTAGATAATTTAAGCCTAAGATTATTTGAGAATTTCTGCCACACCGAAACTTGTTCACTGATTTTTTTCTAGACATGTACAAGTTACGCCATCACGTTTAGAATTAAGATAAGTAGCAGTTAGGAATTTTGCCTTCATAATGGTGATAGTTATTTTGGGTGCTCTCTTTCTATGCTTGTTTGCTTGGTGCCCACCTTAAAAATGTTCAGATGCAAGGAATATAGTGTGTTGCTTTCTCAGGTTTTTTTCTGTTGTGAAAAATGTGCTGCTACTATCTGTTTGTGTGTGTGTTAGAGACTTTTTTCCATGCAGTCAAACTCAGACGTTGTGTTTTAAACATTTCCTTTTGGACAGCTTAAATTGACACAATGCAAAGAAGGAGCAATTTTAAATGTACACATCTAATTTTTGTATTATTTTGAAATTTATTTAATTTCATTATAAATCATTGTTGCATGTTAATTTCATTAAATTGAGTATCTCTCTGTAAGATACAGCTTTTTCATTTATTTGCAGTGCTCTGGACTTGGAGCTTCTTTTTGTTATATGCTATCGTATTTAGTTGGAAGACCAGTTGTATATAGATATTTAACAGAGAAAGCAGTAAAATGGTCAAAACAGGTAAGATCACTCTGGTGGAACATATGTACTGAACCACTAAATTAATAAAAGGATATCTTATCATTTTTTCCTACTTCTAATAGAAGTCATAGAAGCTAGTTTATTTCTCCAACCGGTTGTAGTTAAGGAATGCTAATGTGTATCATGTGAGCTGAAATACTCATGTATTTTTGCATGTGGCAGCCCTGCTAATTACCCAGTTTTGGTTCTGCCTGCCTTTTGTCCTTCAATGTCTCTGGTCCCTTTGCTTTCATTTTCTGAAAGACAGAATAATGATGGGAAAAGGCAAGAAGGACCTATCATATGAGCAGAGTTTCGTTACTTCATCTCTGAATCTTGTCCTATTTTCTAGTCAACAAGCAAGCAGATGGAATGACTTAGGAACTGTTATAATATTTAGGTTTAAAGTTTAACCATGTTTAAAACAATTGGAAGAATATGTCTTTGAATGACAGCTTTTAATGGATCAAGACTTGTAGGAAAAACAAAAGATGTTTCATGAGCTAATTAGGAGTTCTGTGAAATGTGAAAGCTTGCGCTCTGCTACCAAAGTATGTATGGCATTATTCTTTTTTGTTTTTTATTCTCCAATAGAATTTTAGGTGGCTGAGGGCATTGATATTTCCCCTTTATGTGGCTGGTACTGATTTAATTACACAAAGGCTAACACTCCTAAGCTCCAGTAATGGGATTTATTACTTGGTTAAGATGAAACTGCTGAATTTCAAAGCAAGATTATTTTAATTTGGTATTCTTATGTCCCACAGGTTGAAAGACACAGAGAACATCTCATTAACTACATAATATTTTTGAGAATCACTCCTTTCCTTCCTAATTGGTTCATCAATATAACTTCTCCTGTAATAAATGTGCCATTAAAAGTATTTTTTATTGGTACTTTTCTTGGTAAGAATTCTGCTTAATATTTAAGATTTTAAAATATACATGTTTCCTTGTATGCATGATTTATTAGTACATAGTGCCATCTGTTAGGCCAATTATAGATATTTTGGATAATTTTCATATTTGAATTTTTTAATAAGAATTGTTTCTAGATACAAGCACAAGTATATAAAAAGTGACCTGCAGCATCAGTGTTAAAAATTTGTATCTTCCACAAAAGTCTATTTTGAATCCTTGAAATAAGGTGGGTAAATAACAACAGAAACCTGTTATGTTTGTTTTTGTTTTGTGCCCAGAATGTGGAAGTTGTAGCTCACTTAATTCATTTAGCTAATTTGGCCAACTAATACAAATTTTTCATCCAGGGTTTCTACTTATTACTTTCATTCATTCATTAAGTAATATGTATACCGCCTATAAGACTTATTGGGGGTCAGGTGGCATACAAATTTGAAAAACAATGTATCTGCTTTAACTTGTAGATGTAAGGCAGTCTTTTTTGGATACTGGTTTCATAATGTCTTGTATTCCCTTGTTATAAGAAGGATATACACAGGAATTTAACGTAGCTGTCCACATTTTCTGTTACGACTGCTTTGGATTAGGTAAAATAACAATCACTTGCTAATATTAAAAGTGTGGTTTTGTATTGAAGCTATTTATAATTTCTAACCAAAATATTTTTACCTTTTGTTTCCAGGTGTTGCACCACCATCTTTTGTAGCAATTAAAGCTGGAACCACACTTTATCAGCTCACTACAGCAGGCGAAGCTGTTTCCTGGAACTCTGTCTTTATTCTTATGGTTCTAGCAATTCTGTCCATTTTACCAGCAGTTTTCCAGAATAAACTTAAACAAAAATTTGCATAAGGATCAACCTGGATCTTTGTTTTCCATTTCATCTCAGGATCCGCACTACTTCTGTGATTCCTTTTCTAATGGATGTTAAGTAACTTAGAGGAAACTGAAGAGACACAGAAGTTTTTAGATATTTTGTTCAGTTATATTTATGGGGGGGGGGGGAACGACACAAAATCTACAGTTGGAAGAAATTTTTTAAGGTGAACCATACCTTTTGAAGAATTCAGAAGCATTGTCAATTTTAATCTATAATATTGAATCTGAATTTATGCTTTGTCTGATGCCTTTTTGATCATTTAATGTGAATAATTTGCTTCTTCCATCTTTTCCTCATCACTGAATAATCCTAAGAAATTACAAATTGCACAATGAATTCTATAATTCCAATGGAGTAAAAAGATTGCATCATTTCTTTATGCATAAAGTCTTCGTTGAACACATGATTAGGTGGCTTGACCAGTGTTTTTCAGAAATTTTTGGATCTTTGTTTTTTTTGCTCATTTTTGTAAGAGATCAAGTGATTCAACTATAGGATATTATTTTTTGTTTTCTTGAAATGGAGCTAATTTATCATGGCACATAAAAATACTACTTTTAATATTCTTACCTTGTTTGTGAGCATTTCAATTATTTGGCTAAAATTTTATGAAACTTATTGTCTATCAAAAAACAGTCATCAGAATACATTTTATGGTGGTAGTTTTGTAGGAGGATTTGTAGGAATGGCCTTTTATTTTGCAGTCATTTTCTTTTGGGTGGCAGGATTTATTAACATTTTTAAAAGTTATAAATACAACTGGCTAAGTAAAAATTCAGTAAATTGCTTAAATCTAAAACGCCAAAGATATTTTCCAAGTTCCCCTTAAAGCCCAGATTCTTTCAGTCATATTTTACACAGCAGTTGAAATGAATGAGAAGTGCCTAAATATGAACAAATTCAGTTTGTAATGTAAGAAGTGTTATTTGTTCAGTGGGCAAAGATTAACCTGCAGAAATCGTGTATTTTGTAAATAGGCCTTGCTAATATAATGTATCCTTTTTCTAATGGAAGAGTAGCATATTAAAAAAGGAATGAAGATTGGCTATTGAATTTTAAGTACTCATTAAGGGTTTTACTTTCAAAAGTAATACTTTTTGTTGAATTACTATTGTCATGGAATATTTTTCCTCCATTTATGAGATGTAATATACTGTTCTACTTCATAATACCTCTCAATCATTCCTCTATATGAGGGGTGTCCAACTGGTGGGCTGGATGCGTCATGTGCAGGCCACGCCCACCCCAGTTCCTCAAAGGGGAAAAACATTGTGATATGTCACATGACAGCAACGTGACGTGGCGAGTTTGACACCCATGCTCTATACCTAATGCTGATTGTTCCATGCACTTATTTTTATTACAACTAGTCCATGTTTAATGACACTAATTGGAACTGAAAATTCTGTTGTAAAGTGATGTCATACATTGAAAAAACCAGGTGACCATGACACTTAATAACAGTAGTTCCAGCAGTGTCAGTTGCCATTGTTAAGTGAGGACCATGTATGATCATGACTTCCTACTGGCTTCTCTTTTGATTTTGATTCTGGGAAGTTGACAGGGAAGGTCACAATTCATGATCAAGTAGCAATGGGGACACAGCGCTGGCAGATCCAGTCATAACTATCATTCATTCAGTGCCATTGTATGTTTGAATGATTGCTGAATGAGCAGTCCTTACATGAGGGCCACTATAGATATATGCAGTCAAATGAACAAAGTTTTAAAGATCATACAAGCAAAATCAGAACATTGTCAACTTTTTTTGACCTCTGAAACAAGGCCAATATGCAAACTAAATGTGCAAGTAATTATATTACCCAGATTTCTATACCGCCTGCTTCTTAAGATAGGCAGTTTACAACAATGTGAAATTATCGCAGCATCAACCAATAAAGCCATACAACTACTGAACACAACATGGCATCTAATTATTACAAATAATCTAATTGGGCTGTGTTGTTGCTATTCCATTCCTATATGTATACTTTTTCTGTCTGAATGACATTCCACTAGTACTTGTTTCCCAGCTCAGCTAAGATGTATAGTATCTTTCAGTTTTAAATCAAAGGCATTCTGTTACTTTGTTGAAGGTGCAGTTGTAACACTATATGCTTTAATTTCAGGTTAATGGTGGTGGTTTACTGGTAATCCTAGACTTTTGACCACAATTGAGCCCAAAATTTCCATCGCTAAGCAAGACAGTTATTAAGTGAGTTTTGCTGCATTTTATGACCTTTCTTGCCACAGTTAAGTGAATCATTGCAGTTAAGTTAGTAACATGGTTAAGTGAATCTGGCTACCCCATTGCTTGTCACAAGGTCACCAAGGTGATCACATGATCCCAGGACACTGCAACTGTCATAAATACATGCCAAGCATTCAAGTTTTGATTGTGTGACCATGGGGATACCCCATCAGTTATAAGTGTGAAAACGGTCATATGTCACTTTTTTTATGCCATTGTAACTTTGGTTACTAAATGAATGGTTGTAAGTCAAGTCCTACTTGTACTGACTCCAGCACAATAGCTGGGAGAATGTGGACAATTTAGGAATAAAATATCCTGAGGCCTTCAGGATGATTGATCAGCAATCTGATAGATAAAAGGCCAAGTTAATACTCTTGAGTTATGGAAGCAAAGTATCTTTTTTTAAATTTAATAATCCAGAAAGTGAGTTGGAAATAATTTTTACTGAAGAAGTGGAACATGGGATTTATTCAGACTTAATTCAGATTGTAGTGATAATCTTGTTGTTTTTTTTAAACGGACATAATAAGAAAGTGTTTTATTAGACTGAAGTTATTTGAGACTACCTGAAGTAGAAATTATTTAATATTTAATGAGTTTTTATTAATATGTTTGTAAGCAAAATACAGGATTCTGCAGTCGCCACTCCCTGGCCATCTTGAAAACTGCCTTATTTTCAGTGAAGTCCTTGCAATCTGAGAGTGTGGGAAGAGCATTCTGCCACTTTTTATAATATGTATTGAATCGTTTTATTGCAGCATTGTGTAAATTTGTAAGAATATAATTAATATGCTTAATTGTTTCCCAAGTTTAAAGTTTCCTTTCATTCAATTCACTGCTGCAACATTTTTAAGCATTACATGCAGTATTATGGCAATTAGGAAGAATTTTCTACTGCTTAGATCTTTTAAGAGATTGATTCAGGTATGTCTGAAAATATGCCTGTAATTAATGCCATGAATTTTATATGAACTATTTTAGTCTAGTTAATTAAATGTTTACAGTTCTATTTACGGGGGGGGGGGGAGAGAAATGTTCTTGATGAATTCTGCCAATATAGAGGCAATAATATATTCTGTCTTTGTTGTTCAGAATATTATATAACTTGAATTGGTTTGTTTAGGGTTTTAATAACTCTTTGCAGTTCATAATACATAATACAGGGTTGTACATTTTAAATATTTTTTAAAAATAAACTATAATTAAAATAGCCAAGCTATTGACCCAATAACCACAGCACGTTTTCTTTTTCACAGCCTTTCTTAGCCCTCTCTCTTTGTAGCAGAGAAGATTGATAATGAGGATTGAATTTCCATTGTTCAGTTAGTCTTCCTATCAGGCATTACAAAAGATCAGCAAAAGTGCCTAGCTTGGAACACAAAAGCTACAAGGATTAAAACAAAATTCTGCTATTTTACTGCTGTAAAGATTTTGAGCAGCTAACATTCTCTTGTTGAACGTAAAAAGATGAGAGCAGCACATTTTCTGCATATACTGTTACAGAACAGCACAAAAAGGAATATTTATTGTAGCCACTGGAATCATCTGAAGAGGCTCTTCTGTGTATTTTTGTTCTGCATGTCTGTTGGTTTTATCTTCGTCTGACCTATTTCTTGGTATAAAATTAGGACTGCATATGTTGAGAGGCAGCAATACATCAATCCTTTGATAGCATTCCAAAATAAAAACGGACAAACATCCCAATCTTGTAAGTTGTTTGTATTCCTGCAAGTGAGAATGGCTGTTTTAATTGTTTTTATATGTTTGTTTATTTTGGAAAGCCTTTACATGCATGCAATTTTGCACTTGGGGCCATCACTTCAAAGCAAAACAACAAAAAATAAAAAGACTCAAAGTAAATATGCCTTGGTATTCAAACTGAAAAGGCAGGAAGTAGAACAGTGAGTATGTTTTGGAGTTTCATGTAGAAGGCAAGAGTTTTTTCTTATCAAATATATGTAACCTAGTGTTTGAATACAGACTATTTCGATCCTAAAGTTTTGGGGAAGTGCTTTATTTTTAAAAGAGAAACTGAAACCATTTTGATTTTTGAGACAACAATAAAGAATAGTATAGAAAGTTAACAGTTAACAATTAAAATATGATTGTTAATTAAACTGACTTTAACCCCCCCCCTACCAAACTAAAAATAAAGAATACAAATAGTCTTTGCTTAACCACAGTAATTGGGATCAGAATTTCCATTGCTAAGCACAATATCACCGTTTGCGATAGCCACCCTGGCAGTCTTAATTGCTGTCATAAAGTGAGGGTCTTGGGTTGTTAGGTAAGGACCTGATGTGACCATGACATGATTTCAGGCTGGCTTCCAATAAACAAAGTCAGTGGGGAAGCTGGCAGGAAGTTGCAAGTCCTGGTTATAACAAGTCATTATTAAGGCATCTTGTATGCAGGCCGATGGATCAAGGGTGGTGTTACAGTGTGAGTGCAGCCAAGCACATGGGGAGATGATATGTTGTGAGTGTGGCTGGATGTTTGGGTGAGTGCTGCAGCTGGTGCAAGAGTGGCTGGGTGGTAGCGCGTGCTGTGCCGCGAGCGTAAACAGGCAACTGGGCAGCTGCAGTGGACTGACTGCAAGTGGGCTAAGTGGCCAATGCTACAACCCAGCATGACACTGGGTGGGCAGCTGCCTACCCATCAGAGCTTCCATTCACCTTGCCACCCAAGAGCTCTTTGGTAGAGAAAACAGCGAGATACTGAAGTGATATGATCTGCCAGCTTCCCCATTGACTTTGCTTGTGGAAAGCTGGCAGGGAAAGTCACAAATGGCCATCGCATGTCTGTGGTTGCTGCAACTATCCTAAGCACAAGCCAGTTGCCTAGTGTGCCAATTGCAATCACATGACAGTGGGGCCAATGACAACTGCAACTTTTGTTCCAGTTGTAACTCCGCCTTGTTAAGTGCCAGTGTAACTTTGAAAGGTTTCTGAAAGACTGGTTTTTCTCCAAGGATTATCTGTAGAGAGTGTCAAGTAAATGCAGAAGATTGTTTCAGTATTTAAAACAACAATATAAAAAAACAGCAGTGAAAAACATTGGTATGCCTGATCTAAAAAGAATAAACATAGTTAACTTTGAAACATTGAAATAAAACACTTTTCCATTCTAAAAAAACTGCTAAAGGTCATGCAAACCCATAAAGCGAGAACATTCTGTAATGATGTTATCTAATAGTTATCTGATGAATTTGGTCATTCAGAGACATAATGTGAGAATGTTTATTGTACAGGTGTTGATTTACAGAAAATGTATCATAAGGTGAATAGATTTGAATTATGGAATGTTATGTTTCAATTCAAGTTTTATTGATGAATGCAATAAGAGATACACATGCCTATATTTGTTATATAACTGGAATTTTTGTATGTCTGAAAAATATGTGGTAAAACAACAAAAAGGGTCAAGAATTACCCAAACTAGATATCATCAGTACTAGACTGCTAGTACCAGTGTTACCTACTTTGGATAATGAAACATCTGCAAGAAAACAAACAAGCTCAGAGAGCACCAAGGACTCCTCATTTCAACCCTACTACAAATATTCTCCTTTATTGGTACAGTAGAACCTCTGGTCATGAACCACAACCAAATATGGTTCCAACCAAAAAATTCACAATTATTTTTTTTTTTTGCAGCCGATTTCCCCTTCCACGCCATTTTTTTTGTAAGCGCCAAATTTCCAAAATTAGGTTCAGGTCACGATCAAATCGGGTTGCGATCAAAGTTATGGAACAAATTATGGTTGTGGCCAGAGGTTCCACTATATTTGCAAATATATAAGGATGATGAATGGATGAGATAAGTGAAAGGGGAAGATTAAAAGGTCTTGAATCTGGATCAGATAAATTCAGACTCAGTTATTTGTCAGTGTTCATGTAGAATATATTTTTATTAATTAATCTGAAAAACATTTAGGAATATTTGGGTAGCCTTCAAAATACATATCAATGCAGTAGTCTGCAGAGAGTATGAAGCAATTGATTTCTAGCTAAAAGAAAATAAAGATGCAGAATAATTTTTTCCTATTTGATATGCATCTTTTAGGGCAAGATAGAACTCTGCATCTTAAAAAGCCAAAAGAAATAAAATAAAAATAGAAGAACAAACCAGTGGTAATATTATGCAAAGGTTTTTTTTTCTGCATTTTCATTACTCAAAATAATCTCATAGATGGGATTACTGTGAAGTAAACTACTCTTCTACAGCAGGGATATATCAATACCTTGTAGAAGGCTATAGTATTTCCAAATATAGCCTGCAAAAGTATAAATATCCCAGCATATATTAATAACTTCAGACTAATATTTCCATTTTATTAGCCTTTGAAAGTGATAATTTCCATTCTGCTTTTAGCATTTACTCTTTTTGGAAGAGAATGACATGAAACATATATGTGTTAAATTAGTCAGATCCAATTTATTTTCATGTTAGAATAGCCAGAGGAATAACTATTAAAATGTAGGAGTTTTTATATTGACTTGTTTGTTCATAGAATTTACATAGCTTCTAATCCTGTAACTCCAATACAACTCTTAATACAAAGCATAACAATGTTATAGCAAAGCATACATATGTATATCAGGCTTTGCTAATAACCTGGCCTTAACACTTGGGGGGCGGGGGGGGAAGCCAGATTTACTTGAGAGGTAGCAGTGTTGCTATCATCTGAATCTCAAGGGGAATGCTATTCCATAAAATAAGCACCACCAAATTGCTGTCAACAAACCAATTACTGGATGGATGGATTTCCTTTTTAAAAATTGTACTGCAGCAACATATGAAGGTCTGCTGGTTGAATATACCTTAATTTGCTGGATTTCCCAAATGTACCGTGCAATATCTCATGATTTCAAAGCTGAATGGCTGGACTCTATACAGATTTATAGCAGTTTACCTACAAATTAAAAATATAGTACAAGGCAAATATAAGTAAAACATCTATAGTTAAGCAAATGAAAGAAAAGACATCTAGAACCCTTGAAGATTTAGATGTCTGTCTGGGGAATGGAGGTCAGATTAGTAGTTGGAGCCTATGAGATTAATTGTGGCAGATTGGCTTTTATCTTGGTTATGAGATGGATGGATGATTTTAAAGTGGTTAGTCACTCAGACTCACAATGGACATTCATGACTATTTTCAGTCATTTCGTGGTTGGAATAATATCCAGACTGAATTCAGGGAAATTTTTATTGGGAATTTTTCTGGGCTCTTTTTTTTTCTGCTCATGAGTTTTGGATTAAATCTGATTTATTTGGGTTTTCACCTGGGAAAATCTCTCCTGGAAAAATTCTACTTTTCATATTTGAAGTATTGGCAGCCTGGTTTGTTTAGGACACTTGCCTCAGTGGTATGATAAAGCTGACGTTTGACATAATGTTGTCCAAAACTTGATTGGGTTTCACTCTACCTCAAGTATAGAGAGGCACAGCAAAAACTTCGAAGAAGGAATGCAAGGGCAGTTGAATAAATACCAGTAAGCCCTGAATGAGAAAAGGATTTGATTTTTTGGGGTGGGTGGGTACAAGAGGAAAGATAAACTGCAAGGCTTTCAAAATTCTAGTACGTGGTATACCTTGACACCTGGTGTAATCACGATCTATTTTTCTGCTGTCACCGAAGGTCTAGAATCCATCAGCTTCTGTACCCTCTCTCTCACACTCTGGTCATGGGACTCAAGAAGACTTATTCAAAGACGTGGCCAAACAGTTGGGCCATTTATGAGCCTAGGTGGCGCAGTGGTTAGAGTGTTGAACTGCAGGCCACTTCTGCTGATTCAATCTAGCGGTTCAAAT
>JANHFL010007856.1:122434-132870 GCA_032468155.1 Oxyrhabdium leporinum
TTCCGAAGACTCGGGGCGGTTTACAACAGTTATTTAAAAACAGTATAAAATAAATTGCTTTAAAAGCTTTAAAAACTCCTCAGTCAGGAAAGGATGAACATGCATTTCTCACAAAGATGCAAACAGGTTGCCAAGCATTCAGATTCAACCATGTGATTGCGGGGGGGGGGGGGGAGCCCGGAGCAGCATGATGTTTTACGATGTCTGGAAGTGCTTTATGGGCTGTTCAGTTCCCTTACTGAGGTGGTTGTAACTTTGAGTGGTTTTTAAATGACCAAATGTAAATAAAGACCTACTTGTATATCTAAAGAGGCAGAAAAAATCTATATCTTTAACACCATCAAACAATAACATCTATCTAACTTAGATTCTTGGGAAAGACTCAATACCTGAATAAATATGCCAATTGCAGTCTAAACACCTGGCTGATTTTGTGATCAACCATAATAATTACCGTGTTTCTCAGAAAACAAGACTGGGTTTTATTTTCTTTTGCCCTTTTTTTGAGGAGTGCCCTAATTTTTCTCCCACCCATGCCAAACTCCCACCTCCACCCCACCCCCAGGGCAGCAGCATCCCTTCACTAACCTGCTTTCGAGGTCTGTTCTCCGCTGCGTGTGCAAGAAGTCTGTAGTACTACGGTAAAAACCCCACACCGTAGTTCAGACCTTCCAACTTCTCATGTAAAAAAAGAAATATCTCACGAGTAACTTACCACAGTCCCACAGACTTCTTGCACGCACAGCAGAGAACAGACCTCGAAAGCAGGTTAGTGAAGGGATGTCGCTGCCCTGGGGGGGGGAGTGGGGATCTGGCATGGGGGGCCTGGATGAAGGGTCTTTAGCTAAGCTGGTGTGGAGCGCATGGGGCAGCTCCGCACCCTCTGCCTTGCTTCACCCTCCACCCCCCCACCGCCTCGCTTCGTTCTTCTCAACATGAATTGCAGGCGCACTCACCTCATGGCGGTGGCACAGAGAGCCCTGCCCAGCAGGAGCCGCTGCTGGCCCCTCTTCTTCTGCGGCTGCTTGCTGCCACTCGCACGCATTGCCCTGGCCTTCAGAGGCCTGCTAGAAGGCATCTGCAGCCGATAACAAAGCTCCGGATCGATCCGGCAGGCATCTGAAAGCAAAACGGAGCCCCGTCCGTGCGCATCCTTCTGGAGCTCAGCACGGATTGAGGGAAGGATGGCAGGTAGGAAAGTCCCCCCTCCCCATTTTCTTCCACCAAAAAGCCTCCATTCCGAAACTTCAGCGTTCAGAATAGAGGCTTTTTGGCGAACACTTCCCCAAGGGGCCAGTGGGCTGCAGCTGCAGCCGGACAGTTCCCCTCCCCCACGCCCACCCCTCTGGTCTTATTTTTGGTGTAGGTGCATATTAGGCCCACCCTCAAAAAAGTAGGGTTGGACTTATTATTGGGATGAGTCATGTTTTCTGAGAAACACGATAGTTATGCAATAAACAATCATTCAGAATGTTCACCAAAGTTACTTCTTGATCAAAAATGTATGTTCATTCTCTCAGATTTGTTAAGATCTATGTTTTCCTTCATATTTTCTTTTACAAAAGTCTGGATACCATTTCAACAAAATGAGACATTGTATTTCTACTATGGCTATTCCTGCTAGTTTTATCGGTGTCAGTTATATAGTCTACCAGTATTATAAATATTAAAATAAATTTAACAAATAATTATTAATGGACTAACACTAAATTTATATTTAAACTTTCTTGTAACATTCCCATGTTATGATTTCATCTTTGTTTGCATAAAAGAATACATACACTAAAATGTGAACTAAAGTATTATTCTGAACACCTGTAACTGGTTCTCAGACTGTGAGGAATTTAAAGAGCAGTCGCATAAATAATTCACAGTTGAAGGTTTATCTTATAAGTATAAGTGAAAGGAACAGACTGAAAGGAAAAGAATGAGAAAGTGTCTGCTCCAGTGTATACTGTACATAAATATAAAGTGGTAAATTAAGAAAAATTCTGTTGTTGGAATTTTTGTATCACTACAGCACTCCTTTATCCTAATAAAGCAAGCTAAAGAGAGGGAGATTTGTTCTTGGAACAATCCCTTTCAGATTAGGCAGCTGGCAAACACCTGACATATCTTTTAAAACACTCACTGTATACTCCCTATCTCTCACTTGGTTCAAACATGGCACTTAGCAACAAACCACACAATGACTTTATTTTTCCTTTTATATGTACAAGTCAAAGCTTTAGTACATTTGGAAAGCTGTTAGTTCTTGCTTTTGATTTTAAAAATATTTCATTGAATTATAATTTTAGACATTAGTGATAAAGTGCTATCATTTCATGTTTTAAATATTGTATACTTTGAACTACATCATTAAATTACTACAAATTAAAACATATATGTCTATGGAGCTTCTTGGTCATCCAGGCCATGGTTGTCCCAAAAGTGCCTTTTCAAAAGGCAACTGGACTTATTTTTTTCTTTGAAACATATGTTCTAAATATAAATATATATAAACACATTTCATTCTTCTTTCAGGCACTATTTCATGTATACAGAATTATTTCATTTAATATCAAAGAGTTTCATTTTCCATAAACAGTTTTGTATTTGTGGAGTTGTATGTTCCTATGTTATGATAATTGAACATTTTTGTATAAATAGTATAAGGTTTTCCAAGCATTTTGAACAAGCTGAAACTGGAATCATTTTAATTAATTAAAGATTCTAACAGGAACTGTTCCAAAATCAGCATTGCTTGCCTCTTAATCAGAATGCATTGGACAATAAATGGTTCCCTCACAATCCCACTTTGCAGATGGTGATAAAAGCTTTAAGCTTGTTTGAAGCATGCTTCGTGTATTTCTCCCCTATTGTTTTAACAGCTGTCACACTTGGCATACTCATTGCCTATTCAATTTGTGAAGGCAACAACATTTATTTTTGGAGTTAAAAATCCCCTCCTTTTAAGATTTCATTCCTAGGAAATAAAGTGTGACAAGTACTGCTGTAAAAATAATTGTCTTTATTAAATGCTCTGTAGTATGTTTCTGGCTTAAGTTTCTTCAGTGGTGTTTAAGACAACTGTACTGTTTTTCTTTACTGTAATGTGAAATTTGCCGAGGCAGTATAGCTTCCCTATATAATGAGGAGCTGTTGTACCAATAAAGCATTTTTAGAGAATATAACCTGGAAAAACATGTGATATTATTTATAATATGTCATTTGAATTTTGTGCAGTATTTGAATTTTGACATAGTAGAATTCTTTGGAAGTCAGATTCGTGTTATCTTTTGAAACCCATATTCCAAGTAGGGTGCTCCCTCTGTCAGTTTGAGGGATTCCCGGACCTGTTACTTCTCCTCTTTGCTATTAGTACTTATTTATATGCCTTTTAAAATGCTATTTGCTTTTAGAGTCGCAAAAGAAATAATGATTTGGTTCAGGTTAATCCAGAAGAAGGTACAAACAAACGAGCAGTTGCAACAGTGTTGAAAAGAAGAGATGGGTGCATTCTGAATTCTAGAAAATTAATTCTGTTAATAATATCTGCATGAATATTTAGTTGGGCAGTTAACCTAGATCAAGGGTAGTCTACTTGTGGCATTTAAATGTCAAAGTTTTTCAGAAGTTATTTGCTATTGTCTTCTTCTAGGACTGAGAGTGATTGGCCCAAGGTCACCCAGCTGACTTTGGGCCTAATGCTGGACTAGAACACACAGTCTCCCGAATTCTTATTTGGTATTTTAACCACAACATCAAACTGACACTATAAAAACTGCAGGGATTGTTCAGGCCGTTTCCAGAAGTCAAAACTGACTAGAAGGCGCACATATATATATAGCTGTCCTTTCCCTATTATACATGAAATTACATTGATTGCACAAAATCATACATTCCAAAGGAGTACATTCCTTTAGTAATTTTAGTAACCAATTAATTATAGCTGGGGGAATGAATGGGTTTTTATTTATGAGTTATCCTAGAACAAGGGTGTCTACTTTTGGCCTTGAAATGTCAATGAGCAATAGGCTCCCAATACCACATACTAGGCATGACTGCAGGGAGATGAAACTCAGCAAAAAGAGCAACAGGTTGCCCACACCTGACCTAGAATGCATTTTATAGTTAATGATCTAAAGTTAATGCTCCATATTTAAAGTGAGTGTTTCTGTTACAGTGCTTGCTGTTAAGAATGCAGCTGATTCTTTTGTAGAATATGTAGAACTTACAGTAGCTCACAGCATTCTGTGAATTCTATTAATTATTTCTTTTAGATATTACTTTGTCTAAACATATTCAGCATACAAAGAGAAAATACAGTGGAATTAGACTTAGCAAATAGTGATTATTTGTTGGGAATTTTTAAGAAATAGATTTGTAGACATATTAAGTATTGACACTATTAAATTATAACACAGTGTTCTTTTTATTTGTTATATAGCATTATGCCAGTATATACAGGCCTCTAAAGCCCAAGATGGTGGTGGCCGTTTCATTTCAAGTTCAGCAGAAGGTAAAAACCAGGAGGAAAAATAATCAAAACTCTGGTTCATATTTCTTTTCTAGTATTTCTGTCCCTTGACCATCTGTGCCTTCTAGATTTTCCTTCACAGAATTGTTTTATAACAGATGATGGATTCCAGCCTTATAAAAACCAAATAAAATTAAAATGGATGCTATGTATATTTAAACTTTTTATTTAAGTTTTGCATCTTTTTATCTATGTGTGCTTTTCCTAACTAATTTTAAAGTGGGAATTGGTTTTAAAGTACAAATAAATATTTAAAATAAATGAAGTAGCTTGTGTTGCATTTATATAAGGAAAAGCACAACTAGGTAATTATATGCAAGGCACTATCAATGCTATAATTTCATTCTACTTCCTCTTTCTTGCTAATCACTACTTTGTATTTCCTACTTCTATTAAAAGGACTAAATTCAAATATTTCTTTACTTCCTAATTATGTTCTTTCTAGCATCTACATTAATAAAGTTTGAATGAAAATAGTGTGACTGATCACTTCTTTTTCAATTTTTCAGGTGAAAATTTTGAACAAACTCCATTAAGACGCACATTCAAGTCCAAAGTTCTTGCTCGTTATCCAGAAAATGTAGAATGGAATCCTTTTGATCAGGATGCCGTGGGAATGGTTGGTAATTTATATTTTACATCTCATTTTTGCTCTGGAACCAATATGGTGCGGTACAGACTACATTTTCTTTGCATTTGCATCCCAAGGGCATATTTGGTTGTATAATTCAAATCTTAGGTTTTTTTCACCTGCAGGTCATACTGAAGCACAAGAATCTTAGTAGAACTGTAACTGGTCCTTCAATCAGAAAGTTGTTTAAAATACTGGTTTTAGAGAGTCCAAAAATAATAGAGATGAATTTACACAGAAATTCTGGAATGATGGGAAGTGAGTTTCAAGAAAAAAAAATGCAGACCTCCAAATGTACACTGTACTCATATATATGTCTATTAAATATTCACGACATTTTTCAGAATTGTATGCACCTCTGTATCATTTTCTGGATTCTGCTTCCACCCACATAAATATATATATATAAATAATATATATATATAAATATATAAATAATATGCAATAAAACGAGTATAGCACACCATGGCCAATCTGATGTTGAACATAAAGTTCAAACTACCTTCAGTACCTACCGCATCCACTTATCCACTACTTAAATTACAACTGAGGTACAGAACATGTACCCTCTAGATTGCATATAGATCGTAAGCATTTGTTTTTCATCCCCTTGGGTTCCCCAAGAATTAGAACAGGACCAGAAATTCCTAGGTGTTTTTAAGATATTGTTATTTGTTTTAATTTTAAATTAGATTTTAAATCCCATCTATTTTTCAGGATGTTTTAATAAAATAAAATAATTATCTATTAAATAACAATTTAAGAATGAACATTCTTCCATAAAATAAAGTGAAATGAAGTAAAGATTTGTTTCCCAAATGATAGAGAAAGGAGAAAAGGTGTCCATTTAGAGATGCAAAGTGGCATGTAGATAAAGTCTTCAAAATCTTAACGTCCAGTCCCAACTCTATCATTTCCCCATGATTTATTTTAAAGGTTTTTCTTCTTACCTGTTTAAATGATAGAAACTACTTTAGGGCCAACTATAGAGATTAGCTATTGATGATAATAGGTTAGGATTCTGCAGTGCTTATCCATTTCAGGGTTAAGAACTCAGTCCCTTATATACAAATGAAATAGATTTTTGTCGGTGTAGCATATTCATCATATTTATTTTTAATCTATTACGGTTTTTAGAGTGTTTTCTTAGTGTTATAGCTAAGACAAGATAAGCACGTCGGTATTTTTACCAATATTTTAAATGTTGAAGTTAATTTTATTTGCTCAGGAGAAAGATAGAAAATTTGAAAGAATGCTTAAAATTAATATTTGTAAATTGGGGGGGAGGTTAAGACATTAATGTGAATAAAATTCAGAATAGGAATTTTCAGAGTAGCTCTACGGTTAAATCCACTTGTTCTAATATGTAGGAAATTAAATAGTACTAATAAATGTGTTGACCACAAATCTGTCTGTTTTAAGAGGAACAAGTGTCTATATACATTTCTCTCTATTAAACGATGGTTTGGAAGCATTTTTTTAATAATTGGAATGATTTTGGATTCAGGATCTTATTTCCACTGTTTGACATTTTAAGTAATATATAAGGCTGTAGATTTGATCAAAAGAAGTTGTTCATGGGAATATGAATGCACTATTTGTCTACAACTCATTAAATCAGCCACCTCTGACTGATGAAATACAATCCTAATACAGTGCAGCATTTGTGCTCTTGAATGTTCCAAAGCACCTCTTCTGAATTGAATCTAGAGCATTGCACAGTCCTATTCCAAGTGAAATCTAATGGTTTTGAACCTGAGTTGCTCCTTTGTTTATTTGTTTATTTTGGGTGTGGTTTTTATAATTTCTTCAGTATCTTTACTCCTCTTGCAGTATATCTCACAGCATTTTGAAAGGTTTGGCTAATAAATTTGTGTGGAGGGTGTCAGGAGACTGCAAATGGGAATGAGGAGATAGGAATGCTTTCTTCCATGATTATGAACCACAGGAAGAAACATAAGATTCCAATCAATTTTAGTACTGTGAGTGAAAAATGTATTCAAGTAAGTGATATATAATTTTTTCTCCAACTTTCTTTTCTCTCTTGCCTAGCTATGCATGCCTAAGGGTCTGTCTTTCAAGACACAAGCTGATGCCAGAGAACCTCAGTTTCATTCATTCATCATTACACGTGAAGATGGATCACGGACATTTGGGTTTTCTCTAACATTTTATGAGGAAGTTACCAGTAAACAAATCTGTAGCGCAATGCAAACACTGTATCTCATGCACAATGCGGAATATGATATTCTTCATGCGCCATCCACCAATGATAAAGATGACCTTAGCACTATAGAGGATTGTAATGGTACCTCTGTATCAAAACTACAGCGATTTAACTCATACGACATTAGTAGAGATACGCTCTATGTCTCTAAGTGTATTTGTCTGATCACTCCAATGTCTTTCATGAAGGCATGTAGGAAAGTGCTTGAACAACTCCATCAAGCTGTAACTTCACCTCAGCCACCACCATTACCGTTGGAAAGTTTTATCTACAACATTCTATATGAAGTTCCTCTCCCTCCAGCAGGAAGATCTCTAAAGTTTTCAGGAGTTTATGGACCTATAATCTGCCAGAGGCCAAGCACCAATGAATTGCCGTTATTTGATTTTCCAGTCAAAGATGTTTTTGAATTACTTGGAGTGGAGAATATGCTTCAGCTCTTCACCTGTGCTCTTTTGGAATTTCAGATACTTCTTTATTCACAACGTGAGTATAGATAGCTGTTTTAAATTGCAAATGATGGGCAAGTTCATAAAAATACTACATTATTATTATTGTTGCTATTATTGTATAGTCAGATGTTTAGATTTGGCATTTTTATCTGCCTGTCGAGTCCTTCCCAGAGACCTAGGATAGGCAGATGTTGTTGTTTGATGATGTTAAAGGCATCATCACAGGAAGTGAACTGTTTTGTAATTGATGTGATAATTATTGTTGATCAGTCAGCCAGATGTTTGGATTGGATGTGGTAATTTTATTCACCTTTTGAGTTCTTCCCAGGGTGATAGACAGATGTTATTGTTTGATGGTGTTAAAGGTATTGTCATAGGATATAAGCTATTCCAAGTAAAGCTGCCTTTTGCAATTGACCAATTATGATTTTGTCAATGCCAATTTTGTTCAAGTGGTGCTACAGATGTTTTGGGATTAAACTCTAGGTACTTATTACTATTGGTACTACCTTTGCTTTCTTTTGCAAAAGAGATTCTTCTATTTACAGGGGATTTTTTGTATTTTTTTTATTTGCTCCAGTTCTTTATCTTCTCTTCTGTTGTCTCCAAACACTACAGCATCCACTATCTAGACTTTTTAATCTTTCTTATCCATAATTGTTAAGTCTGGGTTCTTTGTGACAGGTGCTTGTCTGTTGGTGTTCTAAAATCCCAGGTTACTTAATTTCTTCATTTAGTTCACTGTCTGTTTGGTAATCCCACCAGGTCTGGCCTGTAGGCAAATGCCATTTGTGCAGATATTTGGTGGTTATTATTATAATATTTTTATCTCATCTTTTCAATATATAATTCAAGTAGCGAACATACTAATCCTATCTGCTGCAAGGTAAGGGGCTAACAGAGAGCAGCTAGCTTAAAGTCACTCAGCTGGCTTTCATGCCTAAGGCAGGCTTAGAATTCAGTCTCCTGATTTCTAGCCAGCATCTTAACCACTACACCAAACTGGTTCATCATTATGATACATTAGCAAAGTACTCTTCTTTTTTGTATTATAATAAAGATTTCAGTAGAAAACTAAATGAGAGTGTTTCTTTCAGGTAGATGCAATATTGATGCCCAAACATTGAACTAATAAATAGGTGGGATGTACAAAAATATTTGGAGGGGTTCTTCATTTTGACACCAGTCATGAAAATGTTACTCTTTTTCCTCATATGCATGCATAGATATTACGAGATTCTGAAGCTTTTCCAAAGTTGTTTGAAAGTTGTGTTATGTTTGTTTTCTATTTCTTAGTTTTGTTTTATTGGCTTTCAATAAATGAGTGGTCCGCAATGAGAAAGTGTAATTAGTAGGGTTTTTTTAACTGCCTTTTCTTACCAAACACAGAATAAAGACTTAACTTAACTCTGAGCAGCTACTTAGAATATGTATATTTTATCATACTTTACTTGTTTTAAAATCTTTTGAAAGTGAAAAGGCTGTTTTCCATGAATATCTAAAATAATCCAATAGAGTTTCAAAGACACAAGATATGGCTTTATTCCTTGCCCTGCTTCATGCTGAAGCAGAAAAAAATAAAACAGAAAAGTCTACCAAACCAATATAGGCATAATTTGAAAGAATGCAAACTATTTTTCTAAGCAAACTTTTGCATAATAATGTGTTCACCTTGCTAGATTCTGTAATGAAAAAGTATTTAACCAAATATATATTGCACAATTGGTAACTTCTGTGCAAATATCTTCAGATAATATTTGGCTGTTGTTATAATGTTGTACTACTGCTTTATCAAAGTCTCAGCCAGTAGCAACACCTGGGAGATCCCCAGGGGATTCCAGGGCTATAGCTCGGCTGGGAAGCTGAAAAAACATCTCAGAAGAAAGTTATGTCTAATGATTTCCATATTATTATCAATAAACATGTTCTTAAAAGTGATATGTTGAGAATAGTACATCAGAGATGTTGTTGCTAGCCTCATACAGTACAAAACTCTGATTGTCTAGTTTGCAGTTTAGTATGTTGTATGAACCTAGAGAACAGGTTTAATTCAGTAGAGCTTAATTCAGTTAACTAGGGTAACATATTGATTGTAACTTACATGTGGGCTTAGAGACTTGCTGATAAAACTTAAAATAGTTGTTGTTTGTATGTACTATGTTTGAAACATGTCTACATCTCATACATAGTCTATAAAATTATTGCGCTGAACTGTTAATTTGGCATATTATGGCAGGAATAATGAAGAAGAGAGGGAGTAAGGAAGGCAAGGAAGGAAGGATACTGATTAAAGTGCTGGTTTTGGAGTGGGAAAACCCAGATTCTACTCCTCACTTAAGCATGGACATTGGATGACTTTCCCTGTCCCACTTTCCCTATCTTAGATTGGGAAATTGAAAAACTTCTCTTTGCCAACCTGCACTGGATTTAGCATGTTGGACTTTGGTCCGTAACATGCAGTAAAGAGGCATTTATCCTGCAGTGAATTGATTCAGTCTGATTCCAGTAATAATTCCAGTCTGATTCCAGTAATAAAAAAGCCTAGGTGGCGCAGTGGTTAGAGTGTTGAACTGCAGGCCACTTCTGCTGATTCAATCTAGCGGTTCA
>JANHFL010007856.1:150400-189386 GCA_032468155.1 Oxyrhabdium leporinum
GCTTCTTCAGCTCTGACTGAATGGTGGGGAACGGAAAGATTTATATTCTTTGCAGTCACCTGTGCTAACCTTCAGAGTGCTAACACCAGATGACTACAAAGAATATAAATCCTCCCATTCTCCACCATTCAGTCAGAGCTGAAGAAGCTTCTTGGGTGAGAAGTGAAATGCTTTCAAGAAAAAGTTCAGTTGTCTTTTGTAAAGCACATCTGGGACAACCATTGACCTGGATGATTGAGAATCTCCATAGGCACCATGTGAACATATTAATTGAATATACATTCCACCCAGGATTTCCACAAAAAGCTTTATTCTTTTCAAATGTGGATTCCCATAATGTAAATTTATTTAAATCATTAGGATCAAGCCAGAGTTGTTGTGCTATTTGTACTATTCCATATTTTGTCTGTTTAGAGGCTAATATAGGTATGCTAAGAATAGCATAGTAATTAAATCTGTTACCAACCATTTCTGCTTCCTGGGGCAACTGCAAAATATTCTGCAGGGTCAGATTATTCTTGGGCTCTTTTTATTGGCATTCTCTGATAAAACATAAAACTGGAAAAGCATATTCACAAATCCTAAAGTAAAAGCAATATATATTTAATAATTTCTGAATGAAAAAAAGTTTCAGTTCTAGAATGCTAACAATGGGATTAGCTTAAAAAGTGAAGTATCAGAAAGCATCCAGGTGTTCTATTTTTGCTGCAGTGAAATTTTATTCTCTTGGTACTTTGATGTAACAGCAGTTTCAGGTATATCTCCACATGTTAACTCCTCTACAGTTCATGACCATAGCCTCCATAATCAGTGTAGTAAATGATTCCTATGGAGAAACTAGGAACAACAACAGCAACAACAACAAAACCCCTTTAAACTGTAAAACAGCAGGCATCAAACTTGACCTAACCTTGGCCTCAGATTTCTATTCTAGTACAGTATGTTAAAATTCACTGTTAGGGGGGAAAATCCTTAGTGGCTGCTTCTGTCTTTCACTAAGAATATCTCTGGCTACCCGATTTTCTAAATGAAAAGTGGATAATTCTGCTTTTATCAAGTGAGGAAGGCATTGTCAGTTTAGAGTTACTTTTGAGTTAAAGACCCATGCAAATATACAAAGACTGGCTTGCTCATTGGAAAATTCTAGGAGGGCAAGTGGGTATTTCAATTTGGTCACATTTCACATTGGTCACATTGTTTGATATATTGTTTGTCTATCTAAGGGCTTGATATGTTGCAGAAATTCAGAGGTAATATAATTCTCTTTTCTGAATTCAAGTACATCAGATACTGACTGTATAGCTTAGGCATTTGCAAGATCAATTTTCCAACTAGCATTGTACCTAATCTCTTGCACTTGGTTAGTGAAATATGAGTAATATGTGGCAATTACCATAATTTTAAGTAGAGTGCTAATGTTTTAGATTCCTCTACTTTTCCTTTACAAATAATCATAATTTTTAACATTTATGGATAAAAAGGGAGAATCTGCCAATATCCCATGCATATATATATATATATAAGCACATTACTTTAACCCATTGAGCAGGATGTAGGAGAGTTTCTTATATAAATGAAAACTTTTTGCCTTTGATTTCCCTTGTTGGAAACATATAACAATCATGATATTCTATGGGTTTCCCAGTGCTCAAGAGTGGCTTTTAGCAGATATTGAAATACAACAGAAAGAACATATACTTCCTCCTTGTTTGAGATTCAGCTCCCTATGAGTTATATGTAGCAGTTTTCTTGCTTGTTATTCAAATAATGCAGAATGGATGCTGTGGATTTGCACACACACTAAATGAAAGCAGATATAAGTGATAAAACATAGCAAGAAGAAAATTACTGAGTCAATCAAATATTTTAATTTTTCTTTTGGCAGATGAATGTACAGCAGATAAGCGATCAGTACTGGCAGAGTGTCATAATGGAAAAAAACCTGTTGGTGATTTTATATTTATGAAATATAGTATATTTCATACTAGTTAGTTCAGCAACTAATTGTACTGCTGCTTATTTTGCTCCTTTGAGGTAATAGAGGATTCTGACTTTTTCAAAAAGCAATCATAACTTTTACATATGCTTTCTATTTTGAAAGACAAAAAGGATGCTTGTGGAAAAAATGGGCCGAGAAGCAGTAGAACTTGGTCATGGTGAGGTGAACATTACAGGGGTGGAAGAAAACACATTGATAGCCAGTCTCTGCGATCTTTTGGAAAGAATATGGAGCCACGGACTTCAGGTGAAGCAGGTAAGAAATGTGCTCTTAGGGATATTTCATGCTGATTACACTTTTCAATAGGCTTTGGGATATTAATGTAAATGAGAACTATTGCTATAGAATAGGATCTAGAAGAGGCTGGCATGAACAAAAAAGTACAGTCCATCAATACCTGCATATTTTCCCTTACTCTTCTACCTTCCAATATCACTGTCTTACTCTTTTAGTGAGTTCCCTAAATATTCAGTGCAGATTTTTTAGAGCGTTCACAATGCACAGAGGAAAGGCTGAACTGATAAAAATGTGTTTGTAAGACCCTTTCTTTGACCAGACCTGTACTTGTAGTAAGTCTGGATCCAACCCTATCATTCCTAATTGTTTTTCTGGCATCTTTACTGCAAACTTTAACTAGAAGATGATAAAATGAACTTGTTTCGGGAACACCTAACATCTTTTAGAGAAACTGCAGATTTTCTCTGTAAACACCTTGTTGATTATGCATGAATACAAAGTGAGAGCAATACATTTGAAACATAGAACATTTTAAAAATATATATATTTCTGGTCATTCAAGTAGGGCTCCCTTTATCTGAACCCACTTCTAAATTGTAATCATTTCTGTGTGTGAAGGATATGCTGTCTGACTTTTCCCTTCCGTTTATATGCTGCATAGGATAGAAGCTGTACTACTTTCATCCTAGAAGATAGAGCATCAGTATACTCTGCTACAACTCAGATTTGGGCTTTTCAGACCACCAAGCGGCCAACCGTACATAAGGTTAATTCTTTGGACTGATTGACAATGTTGGCAAACAGTGCTGAACGGTCTGTTGTGGTAGAGTATTCAGGAATCTGATGGAAGATTCAACCGATCCAATTTTCTTTGCAAAACCAGTTTTGGTTTATACCATATTAACCTAATTTTAAAAATATTTTTTCAGAAAGCTATGCCTTTTATAAACACGCATGAGGATAGCTTCTTTTAACACCTCATACCATATACAACTTTTGCCTATTCCCTTGCTACTGGATCCTTTTTGTTATCTAATTATCAATTTTCTTCATCATTTGTAATTTTTATTTATTAATCAAGTATAATTTTGAGTTGCTTGATCATTTGTCAGTTCTGGGATCATTTTCTTTGTTATCATTTCTCCTGTATATACATATCATTCTTGTCCCTTGGCTTTGAGAAATGTGCTCTTAATCATAATTCCATATAATGTGGTATTCATTTGTTTTCAGCTCACACAGTTTTTTGTGCTCTTTTCATGACCCCCGTTCCAGCACTGGGAGTCAGCATACCTGTTCTGTTGTTCATTGTGTAGGTGTTACATGGAGATGCATTGTTCACAGGGATATTTGCCCTTATAATATAAAATGTATTTTGTATTACTTGCAGTAGTATAATAGCAATTGTAATTAAATACTACTTGTAGTAGTATAATAGCAATTGTAATTATAGAACCATCAGTATTTAAATTAGAATTAAAAACTTATCCAACCTTGGACTTTAAGGCAACATTGTGAAATCTGGGTTGTAGTGTGCCTTAAATAGAAGTATACTAACATTTCATACTTCATTAAGTCAAAATATGCCAAAAATGAGCCTTTAGTTCACGCATGCAAACTGGATTAGCAGTGATTAAATTAGAGAATCTCTAGCGGTAATGTCTACTTTTGTTTGAACTTAGAAATATTGTTATGCATTACATATAATACATACAATATACATACATACAATAAATATAGCTTGGAAGTTTGATTAAGATGCTTACTAATTCTGAACTGATAGCTATTGTTTTGAAATTCGTATGGAATATGAGATTTCAATTAGCTAGATATTTCTGATATATCTATATGTGTAATGAAGAGACTCCAAGCTTGAACCAAAGGCTTTTGCATAACTTGACTTCTACATTAGAAAGAAGTAAGCTAAATAAATGTCTCTATGTCTCTGCCAGCTTCTCATAGTCCTACTTTAAAGCTAAATACATATAATTAAACTTATGATACAGAAAGTGTTGCCAAAATTTAAACAGATTCTTAAAATCACTGTACTATCGAACTGTCATGGAACATGATATTAGGCAACAAAGCACATTTAATGAAAACAAACACATTTTGTATTAACGTTAAGTCACAAATTAAAACAACACAGTATAATACTAGATACGCATCCAGCTCAACACAGTATAATACTAGATACGTATCCAGCTCCCAGGGAAAAAAATCTGTTGATATCCATATTCACTCTACCTACTCCTCTTTCTCAGTTGACACCAAGAAGCTGAACATGAATCTTAACATCATCTAAATGAAATCTGAGATTATCAGCTCTTTGGGGGGGCCTTTTGTCCTTAAATTGTTTCAGCCTCAGTTGGTCTCCAAAAGTTTTATAACTGTAAGAATTAGTACCTGAGGATTTTAAAAAAATATCTTCTTTGTGGTCACTGTGTATGAATAACGAATCTGCACAGAATCTTTTGTTGGAATTTTCTAGAAAAGAAGCATATTTTTCAGCAGGAGGTGCTCTATTAAGGAATCTGCTTCTAGGCACAGTTAATCCCTTACTTCCAATTCCTTTTTAACTGTTGTAGAGGTGTGGTTAGGGTTTTCCTCTAATATTGTAAATTCTCATGGGTTACTTTAGGTTCTTCCACCTCCTTTTTCTTCTTTTTTTCAAGAAAAAAACCCCCTCTCTTAGAGTAATGCCTCCCTCACTGAGCTTCCAGTTTAAACCCACTCAAATATTTTTCTACCCATTGTTAACTTATTCAGATTAGTTTGATTCCAAGAAGAGCAGACCATGTTTTTTGGATTTAGTATCAGAAGAGAAATTATGAGAATCTTTTCCAACTCTGTTCTGAAGAGTGGGAGTAGTGGGCTCTTCTACACAGCACTGTTAAGCTTCTTGCTTAAAGTAAACAAACAAGCAAGTAAGAAAGGAAATGCTTGTTTAAGAGATTGCTATCTGGATTCCAGGCCACTCTTCAGCTCTGGCCAGGCATCATGTCTGAGCAACAGTTGTCTCAGTTCCCAATTCCCCTGTTTCCAGGGGACAAATAGCAGTCATTTCCATTTTTGTGGGTGTTTGAAGGCATGTAATTTTCCACTAAGAAATCTTTTTATGAGCCCCTCCCCCATTGACTCTTTTTTGTACTTGAACAGAAAGGTGAAAAGCCAACAATAGCAATTTATCTGTCACTTAGATGAATTAACAGGTGTTAATTCACCTACTTAAACAAAGAAGGATCATCATTTCACTAGTTCACTTGTAAACCTGTGTTTTTTTAAAGTCCCTATGTTTCACCTCTGTTTGTGTATGTGTATAAGAGAGAGAGAAGTCCTGTACTTTATTGGTCCCCTCTGATCAGCTCTCAACATACAGTGGGTGCACAGGTGAATAAGAACCAGTGAACCGTTGCTTTGTCACCTGACTCAAAAAGACAGAGAGGATCAGGTTTTACATGGTCATGTTTATCTCCTTAGATGCGATCTACCACAATGTGATAGAAAGCAGTGGAGGGAGGAGGCATTCTGGTAATGCTGTACATAACCTTTAGAAACACAAATTATACCCTGATCAAATTAAATTATAACAGAGAAACTTCACAGATGATTTTTTTTGCCCAATTGGGAAATCCCACTTTTGAAATAAAGCAAGAAAGCATGATTATCCTTGTATATAAACAAACAAGGAAATATATAAACTTTTTTCATTTGGCAACTGATATCTGAGACATTTGCCTTATGGTTGTTCATTTCTTGCTTCCATAAAGATTGGACAGATGTTTTGGATTGATATAAAATTTCTTTCTGTGAGTGGATGCTCTACCTTTTCTCTTTTGTTATTAGGAACTGGCTAGGAAATTTTTGCTTCCATTATTATTATTAAATGCTTGAATTCACCCTTTTGTAAATCAAATATTTTCTCCACATGTTGAACACTTTTTCTTATGTGATTATTTTGTGTCCCATTACCTTATATTTTAGCTATCTATCGTGATTAGGGCACCCATTTCCAAGTTTCTGTTCCTGTCTTGATAGAACTTTCTAGGTGGAATTCTAACAATGTTCCATATAACTTTGTGGAATTAGTTGTTATAAAACTATACTACAGTGTGTTTTCTGTATTATGTTACAGGAAACCCAAAAATCTAGTAAAGGTTTTGAGATTAGCTCAGGACTCTGAACAACCTGAGGCATATTATATAAGGACTTTAGACCAAAATAAAATATAATTGTGGGTATATAAAAAGATAATGTAAACTAAAATTGTAATGATGTCCCTGTCCTAGGACAGACATAATATCATTGACAAATTTCCAATAAGTAGCCTTTCCCCCCTCAAATAACATGCAAAGAATTGTTGCATTTGTGTTACGAACAATAATAATCCATAACTCTGTCATGTGAAATGTGAATTTATGTATTATAAAATGACCCCATCACATAGTGTTTAAAAGATTGGGAATGAGAATGAGTGAGTGATTGAGAAAATCACTTTTTTAATAAATTGAATTAGTTTTGCTCCTTACATTAACTTCCCTTTACCAAAGAAAAAATATAATAAAAGCTGATAATTTATTTTGATGCAATTATTTGTTTTAAAATGAAGAACAATTTTCTGTATAAAATAGATCATGTGTATATATGTGTGTATCTGTAAGTTTATAATATGCAATAGTTATATTCTTGGTACTGAGTTATCGTTTTCATGTTTATACGTTTATAAACTACTAAAAATTTAATCACTTTGTTAGAGAATATTGACAACTCCCCAAAATACCAGAACAAGTACCACAATCTTAGTCAGTTGATTATGTGCCATCAAGGTGGTGCCCATTCTGACCACATAGATAAACCATCGCCAGGATGATCTGTCCTCATCTTGGCCCTTCAAGTCTCCCAAACATACACCCATCATGCAACTAAGTCAATCCATCTTCCTGGCCATCCTCTTCTTTTTCCTTTCATCTTTCCCAGCATTATGGACTTCTCAAGGGAATTGGGGTTTTGCATCTCAGTCTATAGAATTTCCCAAATTGATCTCGAATACGAGCATGGAAATTTTCATAATAGTCTGAAAATCTTTTGAAGTTTCTTCCAAAATATGCACACTTGACTTAGAATATATTTTTCCTCTATAACTGAACGCTATTATCTCGGTTGAAGAGGGTACTTTTTATGTGATTTTTTTTTATAATAAAGCACAAGATATATAATGTGTCATGCTCTGTATTAGTAATTTATTTTGCATTTGACAACGAATCTTTCTTTTTAATCTAAGGGGAAATCTGCTTTGTGGTCGCACTTGTTACATTACCAAGAAAACAGACAGAGAAAACCTACATCTGGAAGCTTCAGTACCTCAGGTGCAGTTGTCTTCCATCAAAATTATGTTGCCATTTTGTACAAGAAAAAAACCCCATAAATATTTCTTAATTCTAATAAAAACAGAGGTATATAGAAGATATAATTATATATTTATTTATTGAAAGCTTAACTCTGATGTAAATTCTATTCTCAGGGTAATAATTATTCTAGAACAGTGGTTCTAAAACATTTTAGTTTCAAGACTCCTTTACATTCTTAAAAATTACAGAGGACACCAAAGAGCTTTGGTTGTGTGGGTTACATCTATTCATATTTACTGAAATTAAAACATCTTTAAAATACTTATTTACTTTGTGAACCCTGTAAGGAGGTGCACAGGAGTCTCTGGACCATACTTTGAGAACTGTTCTGGAATATAAATATTCTATTAGGTATCACCTAGAACAGGGATGTTACTCAAGACCCGCGGGCTGGATCCGGCCCACAGGGTGCTTAAATCCGGTCCTGGAAATATCAAAGGACCGGCCCACGTTGCCTCTGGTGGCTAAAACGGGCTGCGTGCACCCCTTCGCACATCGTTTTCAGCCTCCCTGGCCTCCTGCAGCATTCTTCTGGCTGAAAATAGGCTGGAAAGCTATTTCCAGCCTAAAATAGCCGGAAAATGGGCCAAAAATGGGTTGAAAACAGTCGGCAGAGTGCTGCAGGAGGCCATGGAGGGTGAAAATGAGTTGCAAGGACGTGCACGTGGATCCTCTTCACCCCATTTTGGATGGCAGGATGCTGCAGGAGGCATCCATCCTCCCCCCCATTGGCCCGCAGAGGAGAGCTACTATGGTGATCCAGCCCTCGAAGAAATCCAGTTTGACACCCCTGACCTAGAAGAATTATTTTAAAATAAATAATCCTTTCTGAGAAAGGCACCATCATTGAAATTTGGTTTAGTCTATATTTTCAAAGCACTGTACCTGTTATAAGTTCATTTTAGGACTTTAAAAGTCAAATTTATTGGGATGAGTTCAATTATTGGACTAGTGTGGAACATAGAGTTTTAAACCTTAGTAAAAAAAAACTAGAGCTACTAAAGATGTGTCTTGAGTCAAGGTGCAGATACTGCTAATCCAGTTCCCTTAAGCTATTGCTTGTTTAATTTGTCCAAAAGAATATAATGGTAACTAGTGAAAAGAATATCCTATTAGCACTTGGTACAACCCAAGAGCTAGTTTCTTATGTATAAAATATAGCTTATTTTGAGTCAAGAAAAGTATATGTTCTGCATTACTGCGTTTCACACTATTCCGAAATTGTGAATAAGAGTATCTAGTTCAAAATACATAAACGCTGGTGTGTTTGAATTGCAGTGCTTTTAGTTAATCTGACTTGATTAGCTGATTATACATGTTTGAAATCATGCCATAGTATGCATTGGAACTGTACTTCAAAGCCTGCAAACAATTTCAGCTAGCCACATCACTTATATTATGTTCTCTGCACCCATTCTCCCAAACTATTGATCTATGCAGATCCAACTGCATTTTAGAAACCTAATTTAGTTATTCTAAAAGCAAAGTCTATACAGTATTCATTTTCAAAGAATAGTTTTTTAGGTAAAATATTTCAGATCTACTAACTTCCACTCTCAATAATTTTACCATGTTTTGTTGCATCTACCAGCTCTCAGTAGAAGAAACTCAAGGTGGAATAGATTTTTCAGAGAATATGTCAAATAAAGAAACACAAATCTCTGTTGATCAAGATATCTATAGGTCTTTTAGATAAAAACTATTCCTTAATATGAGCATCACAACTAATGTAAAATGTGACCATCAACGGATGAGACAATAAAGATTACAGAGGAGCTCATATAGGAGCCTATATAATAGAATGATTTCAAATGTTGCTCAAAATCAAAACATTTGCATTTTTTAAACTTTTAATCAAATGTATGTAATCTTTACTTTAGGAATTCTTCTAGATTCTGAAAGAAGGAAGTCAGATGCCAATCCAGGAATGTCTCCTTTAAGAGTATCCCTCATCCAGGACATGAGGTTGGATTTTTGAAATCCTAAAGATCTGATAAAAGTTTTAATCATATTTTTAGGACAGCTAAGTTTAAAATATTTCCTTTAATTATTTAATTTCACTCCTCTATTTTGATTAAGATCATTTTGTATTTAGGCAAGTACCAGAATCGTAAGTCATTTTATTGAAAAGTATGTACCAGGTATATTCAGTGGAAGACAGCATTTAGTAAATCAGGTAAAGATTGAAATCTAAATTTCAGCTAATTTTGAAAAATGATCTCACTACAATTTTTTTAAAACGTCTGCTCTTATTTAAGATCTCTACCTCAGGATCTATTTGTTGTTAGCTTCCTATTGGAGACAATACTTTAAATAAAATATTTGTTGAATCGTTATTGAAAAATGCAAACTTTCAAAAGACTATCAAAATATAGTTTGGTTTTAATGTAACATACTGTAGGGAATATTTAAAATTTCATTTCAGTTTAAGAAGATATATTATTAAATATTTTAAGCTTTTGTTAACATTATCAGGCTAAGACTCTCACAAATTGAACAATTTGCTTTCATCTGCTGCATCCCATTGACAGTACAATAATAATCTGTCTATAGTCAACTTTAGAGTGACAATGAAATGTAGATTTTGATTTTGTATACCTTTAAGAGACCCAAGAATAAAATAATTACCAGACTAAACACATACTATGGCTTTATTGACTGGGTTTGGTAGGGCAGATGAATTCAAAGATCTACTAACACAATGCAAAGCTGGCTAACCAAGCAAGACAGCTTGTTAGCAGCATCTGCTCTCATGCCATTTTGGAGTACAGGAATACCCAGGACATGTTTTTACTTGGATTAGTGTTACATCCCAGTTCTAAACTTTGAAGAAGGAACTCTTTTTTCTAACTTCCAGGCATTCTAGCCATGTCAGTGTGAACTTACAGATAGGAAATTACATAATTTCTAAATTATATAATATTTATACACTTTCTAGAACATACTTTATTTTCAATATTAAAAAACTTGTCTTATCATGTAGCATTCACAATTCTAACTCACAGAATATTCTACCAAAAAAAAAATCAAAATCCATCTTTTAGTATAATTAGCTAAATCTTAATTTTTAAGAAATAATTAAAAAATTGTCTCAGGTGGGGACACCACTGTCCGAATTTCTCTGGATTGTGAAGTTCAGGGGATTGGAAGTTAGACAAACTTCTTCCAGAAAATGCATATCACAGGTGAATTTGGGAAATCTACATATTACTTAAGGAGAAAAAAATCATTTTTTTCTGAGCTGTATATATTTTTCTTGGTATGTATTTTTTGTTGTATACATCTTTTACATTTCTTTTATGCTTATACATTTCCTATTTCATCTTTATGCTAGAAGAGAAACTACATTTTCTTTATTGATACTATATTATCAATGAATCTACAGTAGAACCTCGGGTCACGAACATAATTCGTTCCATAACTTTGGTGATTTCTTCGTCTTCTAATGTTTCGTCTTCAGGAATTTCTGGGTCAGGGGTCGTGTTTGATCGCCACCCAAGTATGTGTTCATGACCAGATTCAAAAAATTTGTGAATTTTTTGGTCAGAACCCGATTTGGTCGTGGTCAGAAGCGTTTGTGACTAGAGGTTCTACTGTATTTCTCTTCCTCAGTAAAAGGTTTGGCCATAATAACAATATAATCTATTTTGCTTTTCTTTCAGGCATATCCAGAATATAAGTGAGATCAAAACAGATGTTGGTAAAGCTAGAGCTTGGGTTCGGCTCTCCATGGAAAAGAAATTACTTTCCAGACATCTGAAACACCTTCTTTCTGATTATGAACTCACAAAGTACGTTGAAACAATCATTTGCTTAATGGACATGAATCGATTCATATTTTCTTTTAAATTCACTTATCATTATAACAAAACTAATAGATACTTAAGGTATACTGTATGAATGTCATAGTTATTTGTAAAAGAAGATAATTTTCAAATTATGAGCTCAAAAATTCAATCCAAGAATTCTATGTCATTGTGAACTGGCATGAGGTAGAAAAATAAAGAAAGCTAAAAATAGTTTACACCAATCCATTCACTATACATTTAACTTTGCAACTCATCTTTTCTTCCACCATATCCATACACTTTCATACTTTGTCTTCTCTTCTTTAAACTTCTCACCTCTCTTCCTGAGAATCTCATTAATTCTATCCAGCCCTGGCTTTCTTGGTCTTCTCATTCTTTGGTCCATTCTCCTTTCCTTCGTATATTTGTTTTTCACCTTGATGTTCATTTCTATATATGAACAAATCACTTCAAGTATTTCTTTCTCATGATTCAATTTGTATTCAATCCACATTCAGTTAGCACTCATTCATTCTTGATCCCAAATCTTCCTTTACCATGCACACCTTTTACTAACCTAGTCCCACTTTCAACTTTCTCCTGATCTATGCAACTCTTATTTAAATATCTTAAAGTGGGCGGAGTAGAGATTTAATATGCAACTGCTCCTTATATATATTTATCTGTAAATAATTAAAACAACCAAGAATTATTGTACATACTTGTGTTGCTTGGTGTTGAACCATTTTCTGAGTATTTCATTTATTGTCAAACATGCTTTACCTCTGTCATATACTACCCAGGCAAAATTCATACTTTCACAAAATGTGCAAGCCTATTAATTTTATTTTTTTTCTAAATTAACATATAATAGTTTGGGAAACGTTGGGAAATATTAGAAAAAACTCTTTTTAATGTCTTTTTCCAGTTTTGGAGGGAATAAAATTATTTTCTGAGTTATAGATTTACCTAAGAAAAATTACAAATTAGAAGATTATTTTTTTTTAATGAAAACGTTCCAGAAAGGGACACACAGACTGGGCAGAGCAGGGAAACGATTATGGTTAAGGTTAGAACTAGGAACCTGAAGATTCAATTTCTTGGATATCCTAAGCCACAAAACCTAGTGAGTAACCTTAGACTAGCCTTTTTCAGTCCTATGTATTTTTCAGGATTGTTGATGATAGGAAAAAATAGGAAGAGGAAGCACTAAATATGTTACTTTGAATTCCTGAGTGAAGGCAGTATTTAAATCTACTAAATAAATATATACTAATATTCAGCACTTTGTTCTCCCATACTTTTCAGACTAAATTTAATTATGCTTAGCCAAGAGAATAAATCAATCTACAACTTTCTTGTTCTATTAATTACTATTTTTTTAAATGGCAATCTATACATCTCATGCCTTTGGAGTCAATTCCATTAAATACAACAACTCTTAAATCTGAATAGAGCCTTAATACATTGTACATTCCAAACAGTTTCTGATGATACTAAAACTAGGATTGAAATATTTAATGGCTCAAAACTTCTCAGTATTTTATTTCTTTATCTGGATTTTTACCCTTCAACAATCACATTTTTTTGTATTTTTAAAATAGTTTCCATCCTTTAAAAAAGAAATGTGGATCAAAATTTATATAAAGCATTTACAGAATTGGTTTAGTTTTTGTGAGTGCATTTTTCAGAATGAAACTCCTATTATAATTATAAAGCGTTTATTTTCTTTGTCAGAAAACTGTACAAGCGCTATGCTTTCCTCCGTTGCGATGATGAAAAAGAACAGTTTCTTTATCATCTCTTGTCATTCAATGCTGTAGATTACTTCTGTTTCACCAATGTTTTTACAACAATTTGTAAGTATAACTTTTTATTATTGGGAAAATTATCTTGTGGTACCTAATTTTCTATAGTACGCTTTTGTAGTTCAGACTCGACTTTGTCAGATCCATGGAATAATATTTTCATATGACTTGTATATGTATACCACTATAGACAGCTAAGTCTTAGGAGAAAAGACACAGGAAAAAGAAATGCAAGAAATACAGATTCAAAAAATTATCTAAAATCTTAAAATAAAAATAAGCCAATTATTCATAAAGCAATATTAATCCTAACATTATTCAAATTTTAAACTCTGGATTTGTCAAGCCAGATAGGTTATAATTATATTTATTTTGAGATGTGATAGAAAATATATTTAACTACTATAATTGATTCTTATCAGTAAGTTGGAAAAAGAACATTTTTTCTCCCTATGCAGATATTCATATACCCTCAAAATTTGTTATAGAAAGTCATGATTTTGTGTGGGAAGTGAAAAAGGGAAAAACTACCAAAATGCTTAATGATATTTAAATGAAAATTGGTCAGTACAAGACGCTGAGTGCAATTTGGTAGCTATAGGGCTTTTGGTTGCCTTACATAGAGTGTATTTTTGGAAGAATAATTTTCAAAAGGCAGTTTATAGATATAAATATGTTTAATTGTGAGACATGTATTTGTATGTACATATTTGAGTAGCTATCTGCTTCTACCTTGGATCAAAAATATTAATGTATTTATGTACTGTAAATAGGTTTCCTAAAAGCAGTGATTCTTAAAAAAAGTTTTGAAATGGCCTCATTTATAAACAGAGAATAAAACATATCTATAAATTTGCTAAACAAAATTGTAACTGGCTTGTATAATTTATATCTAGTATTTTAGTAAACACTAAAATAGTTTAAGGGATGAATGTAAGATCTGTTCCCATCTTACTTACTGTATGCTGTTGCTGGAGTATTTTTTTTTCCATTTGGCTCATGTGGCCAGTATTGGGCTGATACTGGAAGTTAAAAAGTATTAAAGAAGAAGGATGAATTTTACCCACATCTCCTCAAAACCTTATTTAGCTTGTTCATGATCTTTAAAGATTTCAGTTACTAACTACAGCTTTGCTAAGCAATACTTTTTAAAAGAGATTTAAGAAGAGTGTGTATGTATGTATGTATGTATTTCAAAATTTGCTAAGTTGCTCTTCAAAAATATCCCCAGTAAACTTATAACACTCTAGACTAATACTTATTTTTTTAACTGATATAATTCATAACACAAATCAATAAAAGTTAAGCAGATGTGATTGGTTTAAGAACTCAATTGAAACATAAAATTAAAAAGTGTAATGTATTAATGCCTGATAGGTGACAAAAAGAACTGGGAAAATTCTCACTGGAAAAGTTTCTTACTGGGAAATTTCTCACTGGGGAAATATATATTTCATGAGTAGTGGATTCTACTGAAGAAGCTCAGTAAAGTTCCCCCTGCATTTATTCTTGGAGGCAATTACCTAGCTGTATGTGTGTTTCCTTTTTTACAGTGATTCCATACCATATATTGATTGTTCCTAGCAAAAAACTTGGTGGCTCAATGTTTACAGCCAACCCATGGATATGCATTTCAGGAGAATTGGGTGAAACAGGAATCCTGCAGATTCCAAGAAATATGCTGGAGATGACATTTGAGGTATCTCTCATGTTGTTGTTGAACAAAAGAAGCAACTTTTCAATCACTAAGCCTTGTGCTTTGTTTCAAAAAATAATTTTCAGTGATCACGGGCTACATTGCAATAATGTAAAATAGGTAGCCGAGGCTGGCTAAGAGCCCTTTAATTTTTATTTTAAAACCAAAACCAAAACCAGGGAATAGCTTATACACCTTTTACAGTTGGCCTTTAAATTGTCAGCAGCTTTATATCTCAAAACTACAGGTATTCCAGAGTCATGGGGTATCTACCTCAAGTTAAAGGAACACAAAATAGAAAAGCATGGAGATGAGGGGGTGGGACAGGAGAGAGGGAGGGAGGGAGAGAGGTGAGTGAGTAAATTTAATAGATTGGCCTTTGAAAATATTTATTTTTGTGGATTCCAGCAAACCCTGACAACTTTGATCACAAAAAGTTTACTAAAGGAGGAGCAAGGTTTCCCTGTTCTGCACTTAATTTGAAGTTTTGAGAAAGTTCTACTACTATCAGATTTTGAAAATTGTTTCTTTCAAATGTAGCATTTCTCTTAGTAATGTCCTTAGTAATACATTGGCAGGTTTATAGAATAGATTCAAGCGTTTTATAAAGTTAAAATTAATTTACCACGGAACAAAAAGGGGGGAAAGATGGGCATCCAAAGCCAAAATTCCATCATCATAAATAATTAGTCATTAATGGTGTAATGAAGCAGAAATTTCAATGATTTGTGGAAAATCAGCAAGGAAGGTACCTGGTGCTTCTCTAGGTTTAATGTTAAAAGAAGGAGGGAAGGATACTGCGTGCATTCATTCCCCTTGGTGCTCCTTTGAACTCTCATGGAAATACGACCCTAAGCAAACCTCCCTTTTACAATGCATGTATCATCAAAGTCCACTTGAAAAGAACAATTCTTAAGGTAACCTGGAGTTTATTCACATTGAGCTTTATAAGTAATAAATAATTTTTATTGGGTTTGGAAACTAATTGGTAGCTTGAGCAGTAAGCAGAAAACATCCTAGTAGTAATTGTCAGCCATTAGTATCCCAACCATTGCAATGTTGACCATCTGCAAATTCTGGGTCATTTTAAAGGCATATAGAGCATGTTAGAGTGGTGTTCAGGACATAAATAAATGTTGCAATAACTTCATAGTCAATAAAGGAATGCAGCCGGCAGATTAGCCAATGCTGGACATGCATTCTCTGCCCATGGATTTCCTCTGATGTTCCTGCAGCAGCCATATGTTTCCAAATTGTGGACCTGTTCCTTCAGAGAGAGAGGATTACTAAATCATATTGAAGAAAATGGCAACTATCATATTATCTTTTTAACCCTAGTTAAAATTCCAAGCTTCTTCTGAGATTGTCAACTGCCTTCTCTCCCTTGCATTTCTGTTGCTTTCCAATTGCAGAGCAAAACAGATTTAACTCAGATCTTTGTTTTTGTGCATCTCCAATGTCTGTCTAAAGTCTAGTTATATCTTCCCTCTTCTAATGTACATTAATGAAGTCATTTTGTTTTCTCTCTTTGACTCTTTTTTCACAATATATTTTATTTTTCCTAATTTTTAGTGTCAGAATTTGGGAAAACTTACTACGGTACAAATAGGACATGATAATTCTGGATTGTATGCCAAGTGGCTAGTGGAATATGTTATGGTCAGAAATGAAGTGACAGGTCACACTTACAAGTAAGATTCCTTTCAGTTTATGCATTGTATAAATAGTATTTGAATTCTTGAATAAACTCATTTATAGTACAATAAATATGATGGCCTCATTTTTTGTTTCTATAATTGTTCCAAACAATAAATACTTCATCTGGTCAGATAGGTATCATTCTGTTTTTTTATTTTGTGGAAATAAATCAGCTGCTAATGCAGATGATGGCACCGAGTGCTGAAACGGGAGCGCCCACGCACTTGTGTCCCGGAAATCAGAGCAGCTCCCCACGTGCATGCACAGGAACACCGGAAACCGGCAGCTTAGCCACCTGGTCTTCCGGTTTCTAACATGCATGCGTGTGCAAAGACCAGCTGGCCAGTGCGCGCATGCGTTCCAGGGAGCTGCTCTTCCAGTTTCTGGCACTCCCTCACGCAAAAGCCAGCTGGCTGGTGCATGTATGTGTTCCGGGGAGCTGATCTTCCGGCTTCCGGCACGCCCACATGCGCAGAGACCAGCTGGCCAGCACGCATGCACATCTAGAACACAGAAGAACAATGTGCGACGGCTGGCATGCCTGGAGAGGTGGCTCTGCATGCCACGTCCGGCATGGGTGGCATAGGTTCGCCATCATGGTTATATATAATAACCTACAAATGGCATAAAATTCATCTCTACATAGTAATTCCATATGTACAGAAGGTATTTGGTGTCTCCTCAAGGATGTATCATAATAACCTTTTACCAACTGAATCTGCAAATGTTGCAAGTTGATTTATTTGGAATTTTCTACTTTACATATAATAGATAATATTTTACCTATTATAGTAACTTCCTATTAGTTTCATGCTTATACAAAAAATGTGCATTGACTTCTGCATAAATTTGAATCTAATGGAAGAATGGAGCCTATACAGTACACATCCTGATTTTTTAAATCAGTATTTGACAGCCTAAATTGTTCTACTGTATTACACCCTCATCTGCAGTCCATTTCAAATATTTGTATGCTTAAATCCACAATCTTCAACTTTTTTTTATTTCCAAAAGGTAGGCTATGTGTCCAAACTGTTACATCAGAGGTGGGCAAGCCAATGAGGTTATTTGAAACCTCCGTTATCCTAAACCCGCATTGCCAAAATGTAGCAACAAAATAGTCAAATTATAGTAAATCAATTAAAGCTTATTTCTGAGTTTGTGGTCAATGTTAAAGATTCCTTGTGGAAATTCTCCGTCTTCTGCTTCTTCCCTCCCCCACAAAAGAGCAGGGAAAAAAATCAGGTATGCCTTCTCCACTGGAAGCATTGCATCATCAATGAGCTTTCAGTGAGCTTTCAAAAACTCAAGATGGTCAGTTGTACCTCTCAATACCCCACGAACTGTCTATTCTCAAGTGCATGAACACAATTCTGCTGGCTCAATTATACAGTAACTGGAAATATTTACAATGGAGCACACTCAACTTACAGAGGAAAATTAAGTCTCTGCTGTGCTGTCTTTTTAAAAGCACAATATTGGCACAATGACCCTACAGTACTTTCTTTTCTTTATTTTTTCTCAGGTTTCCCTGTGGAAGATGGCTTGGAAAAGGTGTAGATGATGGCAGCTTAGAAAGGATCCTAGTGGGTGAATTGCTGACATCTCATACTGAGGTAGACGAAAGACAGTGCAGAACCCCTCCATTACAGCAATCCCCCAGCATGATCAGAAGATTTGTCACCATATCACCTAACAACAAGCCAAGTAAGCTGGGTAGATTGTAGTGACTCACTCATAGTATTTTCTATTGATGGAATGAGCTACCTGAAAAATGGCATAGAACACCCACTCATTTGTTCGCAAAACTGCTGATATGTTCTCTGTAATTATCAGTTGTAAATAATTCCAAAATTCATGGTATTAACACTAAATTGCATGATATAATTGGTTATTATCTCAAGTATGCCTGAGAGTTTCATAAATATTGCTGCAAATAAACGGCATATTGGTTTATTTACTGACTGTAGAAAGAAAGACAACATTTATTGATTACATCTATAATATGAAGCTGAAAACATTAATGGTTACAAGCTGGATATTTTATAAACCTGTTAGAGGTTTTCTTAGTTTAAGTTATGAAGATTGCACTAAGCCTTTGTGGGGTAACTACTAACATCATTTGCCAAATAACAATTTTTCCTACATAACTGCTCTATAACTATAATGGAATTTTAAATAATCTTTGGCAAAGAGGGGAAAGATGCTGCCTAGGAAGCAATCAGACAAGAGAGGCAGGAGCCCCCAGTAGCTTAATGGTCAGAGAAAGAAATTTAGGAAGGAGCCATCCTGATGGATGAAGCACTTAAAAATGATGTTGGGAAGTTTGTGCCTTCAGATTTTCAAGATTCTATTAATGTAGCTTTACAGTAAAGTAGAATTGGTTCGCCCAGTCCTGTTTCCTGTCCCTGGTTTACCTGGGAAGGCTGACATCAATCTTGAGAATCTCCTATTCTCTTCCAAAGAGAGAGATTTTGAGAATGGCTTCCCATCCTCCAAGAATACTACTAGTCTTTAAGCATCTGACAGCCACATTGTTACATCAATATCAGGTAGATGCAGCCAGTCCTGTCTGAGTTTACCTGGGAGGGCTGATAGTAACATATATGGGCATCTTGATGCTTTCACTTCGTGTGCACACAAACAAGTATATACAAGTAGTCCTTGGTTAATGGCAGTCCTGTTTAGTGATTATTTGAACTTACAACAGTACTGAAAAAGTATGTTTCTGATTTACTAGAGACAACTGCAGAATGCACAAGTATGTTATTATTGATCACAGACTGAATCAGAATCTACAATGTGATCTGACTGCAAAAAAACCAAAAACAAATGCAGTTTTAGGCCCCATTGATAGAAGTATAATTTCTACATCATGAGAAGTCATTCAGTTCTGCTGGTCTGCGTTGGTCAGCCACCATCCTGCGTACTAAGTCCTTTATTAGAAGCTAAATTCTACAGGAGTGATTAAAAAAACCTGAGAATGTTTAAACGAGAAGGCTGAGAGAGGATAGGATACTATTCTTGTATAGTATTTGAAAGATACAAAAAATACCATCATCTCTTCTATATTGCTGCACAGCATAAGGCATAAGTAATAGGAAAGAGTTTGTATTTAAGGTTGGGGGTGGGGGAAACCAAACTTCCTAACAGGAAGAACAGATTTACAGGAGAACCAATTACCCAGAGAGCTGGATGGCTTCCCATCAGTGGATGTGTTCAAGCAGAAGCTTGTCAATCATTTGCTGGGAATATTTCACTTCCTGCAGTAAACAGGATTCGTCCTTAAGGTTAAGGTGCCTTCTTCAGACCTATGATTCAAAACTAGGACAAAGCTACAAAGTTAATTTTTTAACCTATTATCCAGAAAACTCAATATATTTTATTACATAATTTTATGCTGTTTATTATAAGATTATTATTTGTGGTATGCTGCTCTGTAATTTTTAAGTTACAGATTATACAAAATTAAACAGTTCTATAAAAGAGAGAGAATACGTTCTCCATTCTTATTTTTAAAAGGGCTTGACTTACCTGTATATAAACTAGACATCGGATTAGGTTTTTAAAATATATATATTTTTCCTTTTCCACAGAGTTAAATACAGGTCAGATACAAGAATCTATTGGTGAAGCAGTAAATGGAATTGTCAAACATTTCCACAAGCCAGAGAAAGAGGTAAGCTTACCATACATGGCAATAATTGAGTTTGATAATTTCTTCCTTGATTGATATCTGCCTAGAATTGACTAATATAATTGCTAATTAATGTAAAGGTATGGATTATCAAATACATAATATTGTATATAACTTCATATTGTGGCACTTTTTATTAGGACTTTCAAGTATGTTTGGAATTAAGCTGTAATTAAGTTCATTTGATCAGTATTAGCAGAGGTGAAATATAAATTTACATCTAATTTATCTTTTACTGTAATTCCTTTAATTGTTATGAGCTGCTCAGAGTCATTGGGAGTCAGGCAGCATACAAATTTGATAAATTGTTATTATTTGATAAAAAGCTAGGTGAAACACTGGAAATCAGAAGCAATTCTGGAGTTTGATTTGTGTGAATCTGGATAAACAATACTTTCCTTCATTGTCATACACAGAGTACTTTCTCATCTGAGATTTTTTACTAGTTTCCCTATTTTGTAGCAGTAGACATATCTGTGGTGCTTCAGCCTTTGCAGGTCTGGCCTTTCAGGCCAAACAGGAAACGTGATGAGATGAACTAATTCTATTTTATTGTAAAGCTACATTAACAGAATCTGGCAAGTTAAAGTACACATTCCTGCCATTTCCTTTACAATCCGAGAAGCTAGGGAGGATTCCTTTTCAGCTTCTTGCTTTTCCCTCTATCCAGTTTCAGGCTACACCCTCTTATATCTGAGCATTCCTTAGGCAACATTTCTTCTCCTGTCTCCCAAGGTGTTTCCTACATACTATTACAGATACCCACTAGCATAGGCATCGATAGCAAACAGATTGTCCACTATTCTCCCTGCAGTTTCAAGTGCCTGCTAGTATTCTTCCTGTTTTGTCTTTACATTGTATGGCATCTCCAACCCCCAGTCCATGGACCGGCATCAGTCCACAACATGCCAGAAACTGGGCCGTGCCAACAAGCAAAGCCCCATCCACAGGATGCAGGCAGCACACAAAACCACGCTCTGTTTGGTCCATGGAAAAATCTCTCTCCATGGTCCCTGGTGCCCAAAAAGTTGGGGGCTGCTGTTGTATGGTAAAAGTTTATTGTTTTCTTGCTGATGCAGTCTGGGGGTCTCCATTGATACCAGTAAAAGGGCTGTTGCTATACATAAGTTATAGATTATCTATTCCTGTTCTAGTGTGTTATTCATTCTGTGGTTCTCATTTTGCTACTTTTTAAGTAAATTTAATCTGTATTAAAAATTTCCAATTTCTGTAATAGTCTTACTCCTGAATCTTTTTAATATAATAGGTGGAGTCAATATGAAATATAGGTAGCTTATGGCAAATGTGTATAGTGTTCAGTTAGTTATCACAGGCTATAGTGGTTTATGGTTAGACAGATATATAAACAACTTAAAAATATGTTTGTTTGATTTTACATTGGCAGAGGGGAAGTTTAACACTTTTGCTTTGTGGAGAAGGTGGACTTGTTTCAGCTCTAGAGCAAGTGTTTCAGCATGGATTTAAATCTCCTAGGCTCTTCAAAAATGTTTTTATTTGGGATTTTCTAGGTAAGTACAGAACACTTGTCTGGAGATATAATCCTATGATATCTACTTTGTCTTCTTAAATGAGCCTCATGTGGAATTTGAATTATTGGTTATTGCAGTAAACACTATTTACTGCAATACTAATTCTAGTTACTACTAGAAGTAACTTTTAACACCCATTCTTAATATAAGAAAATGAAATGAAGCAATTATTCTAGATAATATCTGAAGAGACAAGGCAATATGTAAGTAGTTAAATAATATTTGATACTAAGAGCACTAAGCAAAATATGAGCAGTATTTTATCAATTGCCTGAATGTCAAATTCTAAATTTGAAAGTGTAGTGATATTTGCTTTTTTTATGTATTATATACATTCTATACTAATACTCATTATAACAAAGTTGAAAACAATGGTATACTACAGGTAGTTCTCGGCTTACAACAGTTAATTTAATGACTGTTCAAAGTTACAACGATGCTGAAAAAAGTGACTTATGACCGTTTTTCACACTAACGACTATTGTTGTATTCCCATGGTCACATGATCAAAATTCAGACCCTTGGCAACTGGCTCATATTTATGACAGTTGCAGTGTCCCAAGGGTCATGTGATCCCCTTTTGCAACCTTCTGACAAGCATGGTCAATGAGGAAGCCAGATTCACTTCACAACCGTGTCACTAATTTACCAACTTCAGTGATTCACTTAACAACTGTGGCAAGAAATGTCATAATTGTGCTCAGTTGTGGTTGTAGGTTGAGGAGGAAGAGGCAGGCATCCCAGGTACGAATTGGGGTGCCATAGGGAGATGGGGGAAGACAGGCTGCTCATGAGTCTGGGGGGGGGGGGTTTGCAGAAGCTGCATGTGAGTGAGGGGTACTGCAGTAGAGAGAAAAGCTGGGATCAGCTAACCAGAGTGCCTGTGATCCCTGCTGGCAGTGTCCCGGGGACATGTGATCCCCTTTTGCGACCTTCTGACAAGCATAATCAATGAGGAAACCAGATTCACTTAAAGTCGTGTCACTAACTTAACAACTGCAGTAATTCACTTAACAACTGTAGCAAAAAAGATCATAAAATGGGGCAAAATTCACTTAACAAATGTCTCTTAGCAACAGAAACTTTAGGCTCAGTTGTGTACTATCTGTACTTCATAGCTATTAGGTGATCAGAGTAAAATTTGTATTTAGAAACACAAAAATAACTCAGTTACAATCTGATGTGGTTAGACGACCATTTTCTATTCTATGTTTACCTTCAGAAAAAGCACAAGGATTTTATGAAGCTCTTGATCAGAATGAACTGGTCCCAGAAGAAAACTGGCAGAAAAGGGCGAGGAGTTTTTGTCGCTTTGTAACAGCCATCAACAACACTCCTAGAAACATTGGGAAAGATGGCAAATTTCAGATGTTAGTTTGCCTTGGAGCTAGGTATGACTCTATGACTATTGCTTTGCCTGTATGCTGCTTGCTAAAATGTTTTCCTAATTATTTTGTTTCCTTATTCTGTTGATCAGGTTGGTGCTGTTTAAAGAAGTATTTGGTCACTTAGTTAGCTTTGAGAAGCTTAAAATAGAAGATGATTATCCGTAACAATTTATTATGTGACAAGTGATTTAAAAAAAAAATAATCAGTGTGGTTTAAGAAAAAGTAAATAACGAGAGATGATATACATGCATATATAAATGCTCATAATTATAGATTAAAAGACTGAAACACAAGAAACCCTAGACATGAAAAGGAAATTAATGTGTTGGAAAAAGAAATCTTAGGGTTTTTGTTCTTGAATATTCACCAGGAGTGCTAATCTTTGTACCTTATGCTATAATAAAGGTACTGTATTTGATCTCATTAAATTTATAATGGGATTGTAACTGAATGAAAATAATCCTTTTTGTTCTTTCATTAATATTATCTTCAGAATCAAGTTCCAGTCATCGTCAGAACTGCTAGTATCCAGAACTATTTTAGTTTATGAGTTTATTGAGAGAAGTAAATATAGGGGTTATTTTTTTAAAAAAACAGCACTAAGTCTTGTTAATGAAAATCTTTTGAGCTCTATATAGTTTTTACATAATAATAGAGTAAAAACCCACAGTGAATAGGTACAATTTTCCAGTATTGATTGAAACCCCAAATCATTGATAGGTGACATAGAGACAGACACACACAGATACATGCGCACAAGATACATATACGTGCATGATCTTTGAAAAAAATAATATTTGAATAACAGTTTGAATCTTGTGGAAATAATTATTATGCTAGGATATTTTTTTTCAAAGATAAACCTCTTCTTGCTCATCCCTATGTCCTATGTCTCAGAAGTCTTAATAGTCAAAGGAGGACATTTTTTCAGCCACACCCCATATTTTATTTTATATTTTTGTTTGGGTGCAAGAATTGCACAAAGTCAAGCAATAATTATATCCAAATATTATATATACTTTTTAAGAGATTGTTTCTACTTAAAATAGTTAAACTTAATACATGTTAAAGGAACCAAAGATTTTGGAATTCCTTTTTATTGTCTTCATAATTTTGGTTGGAACTCTGAAGGTCTCAAGCAAGCTATCAGCATGAAGTCTACAAATTGCTTTCAACATGCAATTGCCTTCTGTTAAAGCTATGATTGCTGACATTCAGGATGCATGAGGGTTATAGTTCTAAAAAATGTGGAGAGCTTCAAGTTAGCTTGTCCATACCAAAGCTAGGTAGTAGATATGTGATTGCTAAATTTGTGTTGAGAAGGAGTGATAATACAAGAAAATTTAGTATTTTTCTTACAAAAGAAGATAATATTTAATGCTTGTTTTCTACCTCTAAAACTTTCCCTTACAGAGATCATCTCTTACACCATTGGATTGCTCTGTTGGCAGACTGCCCCATCACTGCTCAGATGTATGAGGATACAGCATTGATAAAAGATCACACACTTGTGAATTCTTTGATCCGAGTGTTGCAAACATTACAGGAGTTCAATATCACATTGGAAGCATCCCTTGTCAAAGGAATTGACATCTGATTTTGTGTCATGCAACAAGCACTGTTTTAAAAAAGCAACAAGGAACAAACTATTGTTAGTATGCAAAGATTATATCTGCTAATACATCGCATCCAAAATATTCATGTGACTCAATGCAACTCTTCTGGAATGAAGATACAAATGGTGTGCAAAAATATAACAAAAACTGTACATCCAGTGTGTAAAAGGAAAAAGGATACTTATAAATTACTTTTAGAGTTTATTTGCTGATTTGCTTTTACACGCTTTCATGTGAAAGAGTTAGATGAGTATTGTGCAGCTTATTTTAAAGCTGTAATATTTCTTTGCCATAGATAATGGTGCAGTGAGAAGCTCTTAGCATTCTCTCAACTTGCCTTCAGACTGTATCCTGAAAAAATGTAATTAACACATTCCAATTTCTGCTAAGAATCACTAAGCAATTAAAAATTAATATTTTATTATGTAAGTTACACTATTTAGCATTTCCATGTTGAGTCACTGCTGTGCTGCAAGAAACTTAGAAATGTAAATGTTTTAATAGGCTCAAAGCACTGAATTCATTAGCAATTTTTCTTTTTTTATCAGTATTATTTTTAGCAATTTTTCAGGAGTGAAACATGCAGATAGATGTTCAGAAATCAGTAGTATTTTTTCATACATGAAATTGCACAGAGAAAATTATAAGTGTGTTTTAACTGGCATTTATTTATTTAACTTTTTCATCATGATCTGGTCTTTGCCTTTAAAAAAAAAGAAAGCTATATACTTGAGCGCAGTCCCCCAAGACAGAAGCTCCAGAATAAGTATCTGCAGAAAAATATGTCTCAGTATGGACATGCCTTTCAACTTCAATCAGTTTATATATAATGATATTTCAGAACATAAAATACTAATGTGATTATTTTAAGGTCGCGTATCCCCAATGTAATGGCTAACAGTGACACTTGTTGGAATAGCATACAAATATGCAGAGTCACATAGAACAAAAGTTCACACTTGTGTGACATCTTATGATACTGGCACAATTTTATTACAGCATTATAAGCACATCTTTTGGTCAAACATTTAAGATGAGTATGAGTGAGGTCAGTATTACTGTGACTTACTTATGCTGTTACTCAACCTATTAACATATAAAGGTTTTCAGATCTTGGTTAATCCTAATTCATAGGCAGAAGATAACATTTTCTTTTCAAATGCAGAATGTCATGTTCTAATTTTGCTTTGTTAAATGCAAGAGTTCTTGGATAATTGTGAACATTGTGTAAAAATATTAGCCTATTCTAATAAAGTTCAGATGTGGATTCTTATAAATATTAAAATTCCAATCAAGAAAAAAAATCTAGTGAATGCCTAGAAACAACTGTTATTATTAGCTGAGAATTTAAAGTCCTTAGAAGATGCATACCTAATAGAGATAATACTGAGATACATAGGACAAGGGTTGAAATCTCTGTACCATAGTAGCAGGCCTTTTCTGTATGAACACTAGGCTTTAACATATGGAGCTGTGAAAAAGGAGTCTTCAGTTGTCAGTTTACTCAAGTAGCATTATTCTTAATTCATACATTTTGTGGTCATTTTTTCCAGTAACTTAAAGTACAGCACATGTATTAAATTTTACTATTTTTACTTACCTTGTGTTTTTCATTATTATCTTGATAAGTGTTCATTATTGTCTTCTTTCACTTCATTTTTAATCTATTTACTCTTACCCTAAGAGGAATATGCTTGACTCTCAAAGGAACACATTTACCCTTATTTTATTTGTTGTGTATTGATCTATACTGAAATCTCTCTCTGTGTTCATCTAAACATATTCTTTTCTTCCAAATTTTTATCAGGAAAAGTCTTAGCTAACTGCACACAAATATTGTCAAGATAAAAACACCTGCTACATATTCTTTTAGGCACTTTCTTTTGAAATGCCATGTTTCTTAAACTTTTTTGTGTAAAATGTCTTCTGATAGATAACAACTTAATAGAAGATTTTTACAATAGTAGCTAGTGCAGGGTGTGACTAAAGAATTGTATGAATGTATATCACACTTGGCTTAACCGCAATTATCACCAGCATCTATACAGAAAAAAGAATGGGAAGTTGTATTATCTTTGTTTTTGTTTGCATTATGCAAGGATGCAAAAATCACTCCCTGTTGAAGGATTCTTGGTGCTGCCCTATCATATTTCAAGCATATATGGCATTTAAAGTTATTAAATTTCTTCCCACTACATTAGGTGGTTCCTGGGCCCAATATGTAGTGAGATAAATCAACACATTTGTCAAGCATGATTTGTTTAACCATATTACTGGTTCTAAGAACATCGACTATAGATTTGTAATCTTTCAATATTGACCTTATCTCCCATAATCTTGCAGTACATGACAGGTCACAAGCCTCTTAAATCTGAGGGCATATATAGTGATAAATTTAGGAAAGTATTGTAAACGTTGTGTGCAATTGCATTTATGAATACACAAGAAGTAAAGGTCCAGCATGCTTCTAGGATATCACTTTCTCATAAATATAACTACCTCTTCAGATGAAAACACATTAAATACTCATTTCCAAACAAAATATGTCAATTATAGAGGCGATATCAATATAGTTCAGTTATTCTTTTATGCTAAACGGAGGGAACAAAAACACTTCTAGATTCAAACTGTGCACACAAAATGATATATTTCTCACAAAGCTAGAGAAATACTCAATTCTCAGCATGGCACTGATGACCTAATTCTCATAGCATTCTGTTTCAACAACTAGAAATACCATTCTTGTTAAAGCATAACAGTTAACAGAATTCCTCCTTCAAGCTGTATGATTCAAATACTTTCATGTGTATAAGAGAATAACAAGGACTGCATTGTATTTATTTGATAAGCAACTATACCGTTTGTCATCAAAATAGAAATTCACCACAATAAGTGTAGCTTTTCCCATTTACTAACAATTTACTAACAGTTGCAGCCCATTCCTTTCAATGGAATTTTTTTCTATACCAGCACATAAACCTTTAAATCATGTTTTTATCTAGAGGAGAAATACTTTTTCACTGTGAAGAATTTTAAGTTTCAGACTAGTATTTCAGAACTATGTGCTTGTGCATTGTACATTTCAAACAATATAGACAATGCATCTATGTTTATCTATACAAAAATGAACTTCTTCGGAGTCTTTTACAATTCTCATTGTCATAGTTAAAATATATCTGGAAACATGAAAAAAATCTTGAAAGTTACATGGTTTTAATTTCCATTTTTGGACTTCTTTTGATACTTAGGGTTCTTTACTTTCCTCAAAATGCAGCTGTAATTTTAATAAAATGTGAAGAATTTTGGCACATTTTTAGTCAGTCGTTTTTTAGAACAGAAACTGCAAGTGTTTTATTCCTTTTCCAATTGTAATTTGTATTTTTAAACACTGTATAGATATAGCTTACTTGAACTGCAATAAAGGTTTTTTTTCTAATATGATAAACAATATTAATTTAATATGCCATCTGTGGTAATTATTTATCCCAATTGGCTTGAATTATGTAGAGGTATTTCATCACACATTGATACTTCTTGCATGCAGCAAGTTCTGCTAGAAACTTGTTTTTCAAAAAATCTCACTGTTAGATTCATTCATAAGTTGCTGTTTCAGAGCTACTTCGTTTTCCACAGAATTTGTTCTGTGATGAGGATGCAAACCACGCAGATTCAAATTCAACATCCAATTATGTATAAACTAGATAAGTATATATTTGCAGCTCTCATTAGGGGACTAGAGTACGGACCAGAATGTGCATTTTATGGTCTACAGATACACATTAGAATTTTCTTTTAATCCACCCAGCGTGCTATCTATATGGATGCTTCTTACATTTTTCAAGGACATAGAATTGCTTTTTTAAAAAAGAGAAATGTTATGTCCTTTTCTGCAATGTAAACTGCAGTTTTAAACCAATCTGGAGCCCTTTCCCCCTTGCACCTAATCATGGCAGAAATATTCCCTAGTAACACCTTTTCTGCTTTGTCAATAAATACTGACTATAATATAAGAATTCATCTTATATTTTCTGTGAACTTTCACAGAAAAGTTGTCTAGTGATTTTTCAATTCTTCAATATATTTAAGGAAAACCCTGCTGAAACAATTTAAAAATACAGATCTGGAGCAAGTAATGTATACAAATTGTATGTTGAAACCTATTACTTAAAAATGATATTTTCCTTGTATATTTTTAAAAATAAAACTGAGCTGTATACGTGCAGTAGAGAAACATTTAATTTTATGCTTTTTCCCAAACATGTCCTCATAGCAGTTAATTTAGATTAACTGTATACAAACAATGCATAAAAACAATGTTTATTTTTTATTTTTAGCTAAGCAATCAATTAATGAATAGAAACCCGAAATGTTTCATACAATCCTTTTATCAAGAGCACTATGCTTACCATTATGATTAGAAGTCATTCCCCCCACCCCCAGCTGATTTTTCTCAAAGTAAATTTGCTAGTGACTTCTATTTGGCATGTCTAAAATGTGTTGTCAGATAGTTTGGATTCTAAAGAAATAATCCAGTTGCTGATATTTCTGTCACTTTATCTTATCCTCTTTCAGTGAATTTTGTTAAAAAAAGTCTGGAAGAATTTTGCTTTCTATCGAAGTAGGGAAGCCAAGAACTTGATATTATCCCTTCCTCCTGCTATGAGTTAGCATCTTAGTAGTTCCTGGAATGAGTTTTCCCCTGAGATGCAGATGGCTCTCACTCTGCTGTTGTTTAAAGGGTCTCTGAGGAGCTTTTTACCCAGGCCTTTGGCAAGGGAGAAGAATCTCATTTTATCATGCTTAGCATATTTTAATCTTCTATTAATTTTACTATAATTTCTTTGATTGTTCTAAGATGCCCTGAGTCATTGAGAGTTGGGTGGCATGCATTATTAATATTATTATTACACCACCTTGCAGCTCTCATTTTTCCTTGCTTGCTAGGTTAGAAAAGTGCTTGTGTATATTTCCAGTTAAAGTTTACAAAAATATGTAATGTTAACTTTAAAAAAATAAAGTTGGGCTGCAGCTTAAAAATCTTTATTTCTTGCCTTTAAGATGCTAATTTAAAAAGCTGAAAAGAACTTTATCAGAGTTTTAATAAACTAAGTGCTTTCTGTATTTACTGAAATCCCCTATACAAAAAAGAAACTGAATTGTGATATATTGACAGAAAAGAATATTTGTAGCTCAGGGTTGAACTGTAGGATCCTTGGTGCTCTCTGAATCTTGATTGTTTTCTTGCAGATGTTTCATTACCAAACATCAACTGTAGTATTGATGGTGTTGCTTAGTTTGGTAATGAAACTAGATCTGTAAGAACACAACCAAGCTCAGAAGGGAACCAATGACCCCACAATTGTGATATATATTAGTATTATTGCTGTTGTGGAGAAAATAGGAGAAAGATGTTTTTAGATGTGCTCACTGCCTTAGGTCGTTTGTAAAAACAGTAAAGGCGACATATAAATAAATGCAAAATTATTGATGGCATGCCCTATTTCTGTATAGATCCATCTGTATTTCTCCATTATTTCAAATCATACTGTACTATTGTACTATGATTCAATTCAGAAGATATTTCATACAGAGAATTTTACCATTTTATGGAGCACCTTGATAACACATATCTAGTCCTTGTTGTGACCCAACAGGATCTGCTAAAAATGTGGAAAATTCCAAATTCAGAGATATGTGAATTCAGCTTTGGTTTTAAAACAATCTGCCTCATCCATGGCAGAAATAAGGAAAACTAGACTTAGCTTTTCTCATGCATCACCAACCTTCGTTAGGAAAATAGGTTGAACCTCTGGACAGTTTTTGGTTTGCTGGCTATACAGGGCCTCAGAGACAGCATTTTTCTTGATTAGGTAAAGGCCTTGCAAAGAGACTGACTTTCAATATTCTCCAAATTCTCTAAAGCTGAAGATAATGCTGAAACACAAAACTGCACAAGGCAGAAGGAAAAAATGCAAGGAGGATCATGTGCCTAATATTATCCAAACAAAATGTAGTTATGTCCAATCTCCATTATTTTTTTCTGCAATGAACATGCACTGAGGCCTTGAACTTATAACAACAGATTCAGCTAGGTTGACTAGTGATTTTGATTATATTTATCTTTGTCCAATAAACTCCTTTTATACTGAGATCTCCATCATTTTGATCCCATGTATGTAAGGCAACATTTCATTAAAATTTTCCCCATTGAGCAAAAATGCACCATGGCACAGATGTCTGAAAACTGACCAAGGTTTGCCAGTTCAGAATCTGTGCATTTTGAGTAGGAAAATCCCCAAGTCCTTTTGTATTTTTGGGGAGCTGGAATAAAGAGAGGCCTTGGCTGGGAAAGCTAGAAATTTGTTGATGTGTCAGGATGATAAAGCTCAGATAAGATGATAACCTATCAGATTTGCTTAGAGCTCAAAGCATTGCTAGAGACCCCACAAACCCATTTCATGGTATGTTTCTTTTGCTCCCCTCTGGGAGGAGGTTTCGAAGTAGGAGAGCTGCTAGAGGACTGCTAGATTCTGCAACAGCTTTGTTCCTTATGCCTGCCATCTGTCTCGTAAATTTGCAGGATTTCTTTCTGCCTTGTATATGTATACATTCGAACTAGACTGTGATGTTTCTCTGTGTCATATGTGTGTGTATGTGGGTATGGGCATGATGATTATTCTGAGAGCTGAATGCAACAAAATTTCATTTGAACGTATGCTGATTAGTATACATTTAAAGTGACAGTTTTATTCTATTTTTAAAAAAATTGGGAGAACCTTTGGAAGGCTAATAAACTTAAATGCCGCCTCCTCCTCCTCAAGCTGCCACCAGCCTCCCAGTTTGCAACATTATTATTAAAGGCCATTCTAATCTGCCCCTGACCGAAGCCATTCTCAATTTGTGTAAGCCAGAAGTGACTCAGCTTGGCTAAAAACGTTTAAGTAAAGGAAAGCGCTCCCTTATATCGAATATGCTACTATATGGGGGAGGGGGAAATCACAACATTAACGCAACTACTACTTAGGCGAGAGATTCAGGCGTCCCTCACGAGTACTTTCTGAGCTGCGGCGCGGGAAAAGGGGGAAGGCGGTGGGTGGCCGCCTCCCTGGGCGCGTGCCCGCTCCTTGCCCCGCCAGCATGTGAGGGAAGGCAGTGCCTCGGGGTGGGACAGCCCGCCGGCAGACGCCCCCTTTTTGGGACGCGCGCGAGGCCGGACCCAGGGGGCTGCAGCCGCGGTAGCGAGAGCAGTAGCCGCAGCAGCTCGGCAGGCAGCTCCAGCTGATCGATGGGGTCCGGACATCCTTGCTCCGCCGTGGAGGCGCTTCTCTTCTTCTTCTTCTTCTTCTTCCTCTTCCTCCTTCTGCCGCCGCAGTTCCTGCTGGTTACCGCGTCTCCCCAAGGTCAGCTGTGCGCCGCCGGGCTCCTTTTCCCCGGTTAGCAAGCAGGGCGAGCGAGGTGTTGTGCGCTGCGCTGGGTATCTCGCGAGTAAACCTCTTGCGGAGGGTCGCCGTTACGAAGCTGCGCCCTTAAATGCCATCCAGGTTGAGCGCTTCAAGTCAACTTGTGATCGGCGGGGTCGAACAGCTGAGGTGGTCTCGCGTCCGCCCGTGCCCGAAAGCGGGGAAGCTCCTGCCTGTTGGGGAGTTAAACGTTAAACTCGCTTGGGAACCCGCTAGCAGCCAACATTTGTGGCACTTTTGGGCAAATGCACCGTTGGATCCTTTATTCAGAAAAGCGTGTTTAATTTAGAGGCGAGTTCCCGTCCTTTTGGTACATTGAGCCCGCAGGTAAATTTTGGAAGAGGAAACCTGTCTGAGGTTGTTGGGTTTTTTTGCAACAAAACAGCGTACTGTGGCTCACGCTTCTGAGATAGGATGTGGGTGGAATAAGCCACCCTAGGGGAAAGATGTTAAGAAATGGGCAGCGGTTATCTAGCAAATCAGTTGGTCTCCTACATTCCCCTTTGCATAAAGTTCGTCTGTTTTTAGTGCTTACATTTGACACGGGAGTACTAAATTCGACATTTCATCTATTTTTAGTACTAGCGTTTTCGTTTGGGGAAAAACTCAGTCCAATTTCTAGCTCTTAAACAAGCAAACTGAAATTAAGAAAAACTAGAGCAGTGATCCAACATATAGTTATTGAAGTTTAAATATATTTAAACCTAGTGGACTATTTTTTGAATACATGTGTAGTTGTTGTGCAGATAGTAACTCTTAGAAGGTTCTCAGTAGGGACTTTTGGAAATTATATTGTGTTTTGTACAAGGCAGAGTAGTTCATAGAATACACCTGATATTTTATAAGTAAATGGATGACAGCTTTTTATAACATGGATTTATAGAATCCAGTTGGACTTTACAAAAATCCAAAAATAAAAGATTTTTAAAACATCCCCCCCCCCCCCAGTATAAAGTAAGTGATTATGTCATATCAAGTCAATACTGATTCTTAGTGATCACATAGACAGACTTTCATGGTGATTTTTCCTCCAATCTTGCCTTGTAGTAGAATCTAGCAGTACATCTATTGTCACTATAATCAAATCCATTTGCCTTGCTGCTGGTCATTCTCTTTCCTTTCACTTTCTGAGCATTATAGATTTCTCAACGAAGCTAGAACTTCACATAATATGTCCAGTATTTGATAATTTAAACCTAATCAATTGCATCTTGAGGGAAAAATGATAAAAATATTGTTGTAATAGAACCTAATTGTTTGATTGAATGTAGAAGTTCTTACTCCTATATTTTTTTCACCTTTGAATATATTTTGTAAGAAAATATTGTCAAATATATAGAACAATTGTCAAGCCACATTTTATACACATGTCTAGATTTTTTTGAAGTGTGAAGATAAACTGTTGATGCCTTTTTCAAATTGAGTTTGAGTCCTTGTGACATATTATAGGCTTCTAAGACAAGTGATGGAACATTTGCAGTAGTGTAGGTAGGACAATATAAATTCCATCCCTTATGTACTTGTCTGAATTTTCATACTGTAAATGCAAAAAGCATAATGATATGACAGAATATGATTCATTATTGTGGCATCATTGTGGAAAGGTGTGGATATTTTTCACATCACTGGTCAGAACCATTCCTACAGAACTTGATTGCAGAAACAAAATTATACAATGCTAATGAAAAATCTACTATTCAATGGAATGTGATGTGAAAGAGAGAAAGAAAAAAATCAGTTGAATACAGGTAGATGAAATAGCAAATGAAAAAATAAATCAATCGACAGATCTATTCAGATGGCATTGAAAGGATAAGATATTTGGTCAGGCCCTTCTGATGAGGGCTGATGGGCAGGTTTCAAAACAAATTTTGCAAGATAAACTTGGCTTACATGTATGTAATGCTGTGATGGAAATATAAAGTGGCAGAACATGTGGTGTGATGTCACAATACATTTTTGCACTGTCAGTGATAGGAACTGATGCTTACAGCATAGCATTACTTAATTGTGATGCCATAATGACAAGTCCACTTAGTTCTTTGCCACAGAGTTCCTGGGGTGATAGGAATGGGGTGGGATTAAAAAACTCAAGACAGTAATCATAACCATGCAGTCAAAGCCCCTTCCATTTGTACGTGTGATTCTATGGTCACAATTGCCATCCTGATTTATTTTTATTCACCAGTGAGTCTTGACTCTCACTCTTTGCCTTCATTTTAAACACAATTTATTTCAAAAAGATATTAAAATATTTTAGTAGTTAAAATGCACCATTGCATACAGTTGGTAAACATTAATTACTATATATTAATACTACATTATATATACATTCATCCGTCCATCATCAGTCTACAAAAGTTGTTTCATTTGAGGGTCAAACCAAGCACATTGAAGAGTACATTCCAAATATAAGCAAGGTAAGTATTTCAGTTTGGGGGAAGTTTTCAGGATTCTTAGTGGGTGAAAGAGTACCATAATTCTTTCCAAGGTCTACACTGTAGCTGTTAACTATTTGTCCAAAAGGAAAAAAAATGCCAACCTTTGGCTTAACCAGTTGGGGGGTTTGAAGTCCATAAAAAGAAGGGCAATGAATTTTAGATTCCCAGTTCTTTATTTTTTAATTTCATATTCATATTCCTTTTCCAGAATTGTATATTATAGAGGGAACTAGGGGATATCCTGAGGTCCTTGCTGCACTGTCCTGCCAAAGCTTTTGTTAAATCCTGGAATGAAAGGGCAGCTGAGGCTTTGGACAGGATTGTGCCTATATGGCTTTTCTTGACCCATTGTTCCCAACGTTCCCTATGGTTCACAGAGGAGCTGTGGGTTTTGAAAAGGGATAAGAGATGCCTAGAGCGTCGCTGGAGGAAAACGGATGAATTCAACTGGACACGACTTAGAGCTGCTATTAAGGCATAACTTGTGGTGGTAAGAGTGGTGAAACACCATTATTTCCACAATCCTCACCCTTATTGTGTTCACAATGTGCCGTCCATTGGCCCTGTTCAGGATCACCCAGTCCCTCCTGAGGCAGGAGTATTTGTGTGATCATCTTCAGGACTATGCAGAAGAATTTGTGGAACATCTGATAAAGTCACATGGATTTATTCCCAGTTAGAACCCATGCGTGGTAGAGGTCCATTAGAGATGCCTGGGGAAAGGTCTTATTGATTATCTGAGAACAGTTTCAGCCTTTTGGACCTGATGAAGTAGACAGGGTCCTTGATGCTGTCAATACAATCACATGTCAGTTAGATCTCTTTCCCTCCTGGCTAGTGAAAGCCTCCAAGTCGGTGACAGGCAGGTGAATAAATTTTTCATTGCAGAAGGGGATGTTTCCAGAACCCTTAAAGGGAGCATCGATTTTCCCCTCCTCAAAAATCCATGTCTTGATACCACCTGCCTGGACAATTTCCATCCAGTCACCCACTTTTTAGAGAAGATGGTAGAGAAGGTGGTTGTGTGGCAGCTTCAGAGGGTCTGGGATGAAATGAATTATGTGAACCCCTTCCAGTCAAGATTCAGGCCCGTTTATGGGACAGAAACAGCATTAGTCACATATGATGATCTTTTGAGAAAGTGGGATTGGGTAGTGCATCCATCCTTGTTCTTCTTGACCTCTGAGTGGCCTTCAGTACCATTGACCATAGTATTCTTTTGTGCTGGAGGTGGAGTTTGAGACTAGGTGGTGCAGTTTTTTGCTGATTTGTCTCCTTTCTTTAAGGTTACTCGCAATTGGTGTTGATAGTGAGTGAGAACTGCAGTCCACCGCTCTCCTTTATGGAGTGCTGCAGGGATTAGTACTTTCTCCATTCCTTTTTCACATCTACATGAAACCTCTGGGTGGGATCATCCATCATTAAATTTACATCTCCACCCTTGAGGACCCAAGAGATGCTGCCCTCTCCTAGTGCCTGGAGGTGGTGGGGATTTGAATGGGAGACAACAGACTTTGGCTGAACCCTGGTGGAGCTTGGGTTCTGGGACTTTAACATCTTTAGTTCTGGATGAGATTGCACTATCCCAGTTGGACCTGATATGCAGTTTGGGGATTCTTCTAAATTTGCAATTCCTGCTCAATGAGCAGATGGCAAGTGTGCCTGGGAGAACCCTTATACAACTTCATGTTGTGCGCCAGTTGTATCCTTTCCTGGACTGAGAGTTCCTGAGCTCAGTCATTCAAGCCCTGGTCATCTCGCAGTTGGACTACTGCAACATGTATTAGTTGGGACTACTCTTAAAGAGTATCCAGAAGCTTCAGCTGGTACAGAACTCAGCTCCACGGGCAGTTCTTTATTTATTGCTTTAATATTTTATACAGTATTCTTGAATTACTGTAAGCTGCCTAGAATTGCCTTGGTAAGATGAATGACGTAGAGTTTAATAAGTAAATAAATAAAAATAAATATTAGTTGGATGTCATATCATTAAACTATATGTATTGAAGATAGGCAGTATGGACCTGCATCAAGTACCTATCTTCAAGCCAATAAATAAATGTAGATAGAAAGTGGTCCATATTAGGTTTGAATGCACTTTGTAGCTAATGTAGGGCCTATCATATTGATATAAATATTCATGGCAGTATGCTGCATATTCCATCAACTATCATAATACTGTTTTGGCTATTTGTAGAATTTATTACAGTTCAGGTGGGTGGAGATAATAATGTAAGTTATTACAAGATCAGAACAGAATATCAGTTGGAAGGAACCTTGGAGGTCTTCTAGTCCAACCCCCTGCTCAAGCAGGAAACCCTATACTATTTCAGACAAGTGGTTGTTCAGTCTCTTTAAAACCTGCAGTGTTGGAGCACCCACCTTTTGGAGGCAAGTCATTCCACTGATTAACTATTCTATCTTCCTCTTTTAGATAGGGCTACAATTTGCATACTACCTAGACTTAAGCAGAGGCATTGGTCACCTTTCAAATTCAATTATGCCTTCTTGTTTCACTAAGGTACTGGGGAGGTCTCACAAAGGGCTGGGGAGGGCATGGATCAAGTCCATGATTAATAGAACAATATTGAAAAGAACTCTATCCATTTCTTTGGATGCCCAAGGCTGAAAAGTCTCAAGACATATTGGCCCAGTTATCATTTTGGACCCTCCCCATGAAGAATCAAGACATCATCAGGGTTTCACCCATTTTCACCCACAAAAACTATTTTTTGTTTAATTTTTTAGTTTTATAGACGCCATTTGGGGTAATGAATATAGGTGCCAAGGTTGCAGAAATTATTAACTATTGCTTTTGATCAAATGTTGTGGTCTGCATATACGAAGCTACTGCTTTTATTTACATTGTCACTCTCATTTCTCTTTGCACAGATGTGGATGAATGTACACAAGGAGTTGATGATTGCCACCCAGATGCAATTTGTCAGAATACTTTGAAATTGTATAAGTGCACATGTAAGCCAGGATACAGCGGAGAAGGAAAAACATGTGAAGGTGAGTGCGCTAAAACCATAAAGCTGGTTTTGACTGAATATGATTGTTCCCACTATCTAGTTGAATAATAGTGACAAAATGCAGGTATTTGTAAAATGGTGTTATTTAAATATATTGTGGCAATCAATTTTTGTGACCTAATTGAAACTTTACCTCATCACACTTTCATAAAACCTGGTTTATAACAGTCTCTTGGTTATATTTTATAAGTGAGTGCATTTCAGGTTCTTTCTCCAGTAGAGTTGAACAGCCTGTTCAGTTTCCCGTTTTCAAGCCATATAATGTTATTTTTGTAGGTTACAAAATGTTTAAAATCTTATTTCATGTTCAAATCAGAACACATTTTACATTTTTTTTAAAAAAGAAGGGATTTATTTCTTTGCATGAAAACATTCCAGTTAGTCAACATGATAGGCAGACAGGTAGTCTTCAACTTATGACCACAATTTAGCCCAATACTTTAGTTATTAAGTGAGATAGTTTTGACTTTGTTTATCAGAAAGTGATTACATGACTCCGGGACACTGCAACCATCATAAATATGAACCAGTTGCCAAGCATCTTAATTTTGATCATGTTACCACGGGGATGCTGCAATGGTTATAAGTGTGAAAAACAGTCATAAGTTACTTTTTTCAGTGTTGTAACTTTGAATGGTCACTAAATTAACAGTTGTAAGTCAAGGACTAATTGTACACTCTTTGCAATATATGTATGGACGTGCAGAATCATATTGTGCTAAATCATTATTTTAACAATGATTTGTTGAATAGTCCACTATGATTCTGTTAACATACAATACAGACTGATAAATCATTATTCACATAACATGTTAAATTAACAGCAAACATAATCTTGCTCAGAATGATGTCTGAGCCAACTTCCCACTCACCAACATCATCCACCATCTTTGGGGAATATGAGGAATATTTATGGAGCTCCCGTAGTTTTTGTGTGTGTGTGAGAGAGAAAAAAGCTGTTTTCAGCTAATTCAAAAATGCTAAAGTTGTTTCCCTGCAAACTGCTGGTCAGCTGATAAGTGGATTGTTTAAGATTGGGTGAGAGGGCAAGGCATAAGAGATTACATTGATTTTTTTTTTTTTATTTATTTATATACCGCCCCATTCCGAAGACTCGGGGCGGTTTACAACTTATAAGCAATACTCTTACATCAGTATATTAAT
>JANHFL010007856.1:198383-214539 GCA_032468155.1 Oxyrhabdium leporinum
AAGGAAGAATTCCAATGTCTAGAATGGTATAGGGTCTTCTGCTTGTGCAGGGGGTTGGACTAGAAGACCTCCAAGGTCCCTTCCAACTATGTTATTCTGTTTTCTTTAATTTTGTTTCTGCTTTTGCATTTAATAAATGTTGATTTGGGAATTATGTTAAGTTACAAGGATAGATAATTTTTCTGCTAAAGTAGCTCATGGGTCGGCAATCATTTAGGATTCAAAGATGCAACATTCACAAGGAAGAGATCCTGAGCTCAGAATGATATATGTATTTTATAAATACTTCAGAAGTTTAATTGGATCTTTACTTTCCAGTGACTTGCAATCATGGAAATGGAGGCTGCCAGCACAGTTGTGAAGATGCAGAAGACGGGCCTGTCTGTGGATGTCATCCAGACTACACAGTGCATACCAATGGAAAAACATGTATTGGTATCTCACTTCTTTTCTGCTACATTATTTGTAGACAGGTTGTAAATAAACATGTAACAGTTTCTGAATGAGTGATTTCTCTCAGTAAAAATATATGGTTTTTGTACAGTTCACTTAAAAATTGCAGAAAATCCAAATAGTTTGCTTCCGAATGAGAAACGTGTTGGATTGGGGTTAGTCACATAACAGCACCCATGCACATAACAATGGGCTTTGATGATGCTCCTGACTAATTAAAATACAAACTTCCATTAACACAGCTGTCCGCAACCTTTCTGGCTCAGCGGTGGTGGTGGTGGGCAGAGCGGAGGAGCTGGTTTCGTGCACACCACCTAATCCCACACATGAAAAATTAGGTTTTGCGCGCTCCCCTGCTAGATGTGTGGTCCGGTTCCCGACGGTTCCCTGCGGACTGGTACCGGTCCATGACCCGGGGGTTGAGGACCCCTGAATTAAAATATTCCCTTTTAAAATATTAAGAGTATCTATATATTACTAAAACTGTTAACGTCTGTAGCCTTTAATTGGGCAAAATGGTGCATTGCACGGTAACAATTTTTGAACCAAGGTACCTCAAAACGGTTGACTTACTGATGCATCCAAAATCCAGAAAAATGAAATTTGGAAAATGTTATGAAATATTTTATAAAATATAAATGATCATAAAACATGTTGTGACATAATACAAAATGTCATAAACATTCCCTATGGTCAATTTCTGATATCTGGCTATGCTGTACAGTTCAATATGAGTTACTGAATATCTCCCTGGAATTTAAAAGAATTTTTCCAGTACTTTAGAAGCTCTGCTATGGTTGAAAACATTACAAGTGCCATCCTACATTCTCTTGTCACAAGGGTAGAATAAACTTGTAACAATATATTTAATAAACTAGGCATTATATATTGGGCGTTATATACAATGTTTCGGCCAAAGATTAGGGTGGAGTAAATATTAATTATATGTACTGTATTGCTGTTAACATGATATGTTTTTCAAATATAAGCAGTGAATTCGAACTGTAGTACTTTCACTTGAAGAATAGTTTTTTGCAACACTCTACGGATGGTTTGCAATGTAGAAACTTTATTTGCGTATTGCTTCCAATAATCTGGTCCTCCATTTACCAGCCTTGGAAGGATGGAAGACTGAGTCAACCTTGAACCCTGTCAAGATCGAACTCAAGGCTGTGGGCAGAGTTTGCCTGCAATACTGCCTTTTAACCACTGGGAAACCAGGATTCCTCACAGCTTAAATACTTAAATTGATTAAAATATCAACATATCAGGAAATCCTCTGTTTGGCCATTACAGCATAGATTCATAGAATTTAAAAGTTGGAAGTGATCCTAGAGATCCCCTAGTCCAATCACCTGCCCAGTGCAGGGATCCACTACTTAGCATCCCTAAGAAATGATTGTACAGCCTATTGCTGATGAATTTTACAACTAATCATGCATTATATCAAGTACTTTATGTAAATTAAACTGTTTATTAAGTTGCTTATTGAGTATAATAGCTGTATGACAAGGAGACCATCAGTGTAATAAGAGCAGCAGTGGGATTCTGAAAATAGTTACAAAAGAATAATCTGAAAAGTTTGGCAGGAAAGAACACCATTTTTATGGCAGAGAAAAAAAACAACCCCAAAATTGACAAAGGAGCTGCTCTAAGAAAATATATTTTATAAGCAAAGGGAAACTCGTTATCCGTTCGGAAGGTTTTTGAGTTAAAAACACATGTACTAGAAAAGCACATTCTAGATAAAATTGAGCCAGAACAAATTTTATTTTCTACAATTTTTCATTTTGGACGATAATTTCTTTTCTTTATATAGCGTGTATCAAATAGAGATATATGAGCTGGGTCACACGGGATTACTTAATTATGGTTTACTTATATCACAATCCACGGGGTTTACACAAGGCTAAGCCGTATAGCATGGTTTACAAATCACAAAGTTTGGGTTAAAACAACATGCCAAGTCAAAACCAGGTAAATATGGTCTATTGTGCAGTATATACCCAAAGGGGGTGAACCTATAACTCAAGTAAACATAAAGTCTGTCATATGACAGTGATGAAAATCCCTTCAAAGTTACCAGGTAGATAATTATTTTCTTAACCAAAATGTATTGCCTAGAACATTAGTTTTTACTCCTTGCCTGATCATTTGATATTTCTTTTCTTTTCCGTACTAAGAAAGAGTAGAAGCAACCACAGAAATCTCTGAAAACAATGTTACGGCAGGAGCTGATGCAGACAAGCGAGTGAAGCGGCGACTGCTTATGGGTAAAGAGATGTTCAGGTCTGAGAGTTATTTGTAAGAGATTTCCAAGCATTGCTGTATGAATAACACGAATAACAACCATTGCTGTAATGAGTTTACAGAAACTGAAAATACTTATTCTACCTAATGAAATTAATGCAATTTCTATATGCTTTCAATTCAGTACGGTTAGACACCAATTGTCCCTGACACTGCAGAGCTTCTCAAGCTCTCTGTTTTTGCCAGTTGGCATATAATACAGGTAGACCTTGACTTACAACAGTTCATTTAGTGACTGTTCAAAGTTACAATGGCACTGAAAAAAGTGAGCTGTGACCATTTTTCACACTTATGACAATTGCAGCATCCCCATGGTTACATGACTTACATTCGAATACTTGACGATGGTTCATATTTAGGACGGTTGCAGTGTCCCGGGGTCAAGTAATCCCCTTTTGCGAACTTCTGACAAGGAAAGTCAATGAGGAAGTCAGATTTACTTAACAACTGTGTTACTAATTTAACAACTGCAGTGATTCACTTAACAAAGGTCATAAAATGGAGCAAAACTCATTTAACAAATTTCTCACTTAGCAACATACATTTTGGGCTCAGTTGTGGTCGTAAATCAAGGATTACCTGTATATTCAGAAAAACTTTTTTATAGAGATACAGTGCTATTGTGCTAATTACAGTTGCAGTTTCTGTTTCAAATCTGCAGAAACGTGTACAGCTAATTCATATTTCTGAAAAAAGGCAATAAAACTATTTTTAGTTATACTTTATTAAATTTCTCAATGAAATTAAGAAAAGAAAAAATGGGAACGAAAAATATGAAGAGGCAAAGTGCAGATGATAAATGGAAAAGAGAGAAAGAAAATAAAAAGAGTACTTTCTTATTTTCTTCAATACAGTTACAAATATTTTTAATATTTTATTCTTTGTAGAAATTTAATAAAATATAATTTAAAAAGGAACAAACTATGGAAGATGTTGTAGGAGAAAATTAGTCAAAGTTATTTGATTGTTCCTCATAGTATATAGATATTATCCCACCTAATTTTCTGAGATTAGGTGGGATAATATCTATAAGCAATGAGGAACAATCAAGTACACTCACTGCAGATGAAATCCTATGGCAATGAGCAGGATATGCCCCAACAAACAAACAAATAAACTGACATGTAGGAAATACATGGATACCTCACTGAAAAACAGCAACTTGGGAATGTAACTTCTGTGTGAAGGTTGAATTTTATGTGAAAGATCATTGAAGGAAGAACTGAAAATTGCCTACAATAAATTTTTCATTTAACAAACTTAGAGGAAAAATATGTCTATTAAACCTGAATATCCATTAAATTGGTGAACTATGTGTTATTTTGGTAGGTATAATGTTTTCAGAGGCAGTATGCTTCTAAATACCAACCACTGAATATCAGTTAGAGAATACAGATGGGAACAGTCAGATCCACTTTCTGGAATAGAAACTTTGGCCTGATCCAGTGCAGTTTTTCTCAGATTCCTATGGGATATTTATCTGTAGATAATTCTGCTTATAGCTAACCTATCTTGACTATTTTTTATGTTTAAAACTGAAGTTATCTGTTGCACAAATGCCTCTGGATTTCTTTATGCTCTTTGAACTTGGTTTAGAGATCACAGAGAAGTCCATGGTTCAACCCTGAGATACTCTCTGAAAAAAGTCTTGGATATGTTTGTTTAACATTAGAATTCGATTAGAATTCATTCTGTTGAATACATAAAAATATATCATTTCAAATTGTGTTCTAGGCTTTTTTTCTGCAAATGCCAAATTATGTTCCTTTTCCTTAGAAACTTGTGCAGTAAATAATGGTGGCTGTGATCGTACTTGTAAGGATACTTCGACAGGCGTCCACTGCAGTTGTCCTATTGGCTTTACTCTTCAGCTTGATGGGAAGACATGTAAAGGTAAAGTTTAGTATTCCTTGCAGTGTGCAGGCTAAATATCTACATAGGATTCTTGCTTAAAATTGCAGAAAAGTGTAATTTTGCTAAGCCAGTTAAAAAAATAAAATCTGACATAGGAAAGCAGTGTACAAGGAGTTGCTTTGATCCTATGCTGAAATATGTATGTGAAAAGTTCAATTTGTTTTTTGTATTCAGTTCAAGGTTATCACTTCTGTCCTGTAGATTGTACAGTGCTAATACAACTCCAGAGCTTATAGGCAGAGGACCTCTGTATATATCATACTAAATTAAATTATTTCTTCATGTATCATCCTCTAACAAAACACCTATAGATAACCACTACTTCTAATACTACCAAAAAAACCCTAATAGTAATTTGATTATGTAGGCAGAAAGACAGGACCCCTGTTCGTGTTGTAATGTTTGCAAAGGAAGTGGTTAAACAGCAACATTACCTTCTCGTAAGAAACAAAGTGGCTCTAAATCTGCAATTATATTTTGTCCTGAAACTACTCAGTAGTCTGACTGTTTTATATCTGTCTGTCCGTCCGTCCGTCTACATATATAGATATACATATATACACACACACACACACCACACACACATATACAGTGTGTGTGTGTGTGTATATACACACACACATACGTACATACATACATACACTATGAGGGACAATATATATATATATACACATACACACATACATATGCACACACTACACATAGACAGAGAGACAAAGAGACAGACAGATAACCGGTAGATAGATACCGATAGATACTGAAGTTCAACTGCTATTGTTCCTGCCTTATTCAGTTTTCTGGCCTTTTTTTGAGGGGGTGGGAGGGAAGTTGATTCTGTTTCTCTAAGAGTGAATGCATGGCAAAATGATGTAATACCTATTGGAACAGAATTCTCAGTTTCTCCATAAGCTGTAATGTGAATTAAATTTACAGAGCAAGTATACCAACTCAAAGTTTGTCACATTCAACAAAATTAATCTGTAATAAGAATACCTAAACAAACAATAATAAAATAGTAATATACAAATGGAAAAAGAATTTGAAAGCAATGATTGATTCAATTGTTTATGATTAAAGTTTAAAAGAAGACAAGTAGTTCACAATGAACAACCATTCAAAGTTACAACAGCACTAAGGGGGACTTCTTCATAGTTGCTGCTGTGGCAGTGTCCCTATGGTCACATGATTGTGATGCAGGTGTTCGGCAACCAGCTTGCACTTACAGAATCCTGCATTCACGTGATCACCATTTGCAGCCTTCACTGCAAGCTTCTGACAAGCAAAGTCAATGGTGAAGCCAGCAGGAGGTCAGAGATGGCAATCACATGATCACAGCATGCTAGACTACACTGAATTTGCCTAATGACAACCTCTGGGACTTCTGGAACTATCATAAGTCAGCATAATTATGTGATGTCACACTTTATGACCACATGGCTGGGTGACAGAGTTGCCAGTTTCAACAACCATTATTAAGTGAGAACTACCTGTAAATGAAGAATACAAAAGTGATGTGAAGTTTTGGAAGTGGTACAGGAATGGATCTTAAGAAAAATAGAAATAGGCATGGAAGAAAAGGAAAGAGATGAAAAAAGCTGGAATAAAAGAAGAACAAACGTGAAGAGAAGTACAAATCCTATCTGAAAAATAAGAATAATCTCACAAAAGAATGAGTAGAAATTGGTATGGAAAAACAGGGTGACAGAAAATCGACAAGTTGTGCATTATAACAACATGCATCAAGATGCAAAACATGTGACGTTTGTGTCATCACATGTTCCTTTCTTGTAGATGACAAAACCTAAGAGTTTTAGAAGCAACTCAGATTATTTCTATAACAGGCATGCTTCGTGCTCCCTTCTATCTGTCAGATGCTCTCTTATGCTTGAAAGTTGTTATTGCTTAGAGGTGTAGTTAGGAATATATCTGTTAAACTATTAACTAAAAATGAAGTGCAGCACACACATGTGCACAGACACACATCCCTTATTGACAAATGTATTTCTTCTGAGAAAAAAAAACATGAGTATAGACTTAAGTTATTTTGGCCTTTCAGTTTAATTCTCATTCCAGCAAGAGAGAAAATATCAATAGAGATACATAGAGTATGGGGGATCTAATTTTCAGAAAGAATAATGAAGTCTAACTGTTCATTATTACAAGTAGGGTATGTGCAGCAGACTGCTTGTTCTGGCCAACTGTATGTTTAATATTCTCCCTGTTTCATACAGAGAAGTGTTTTCCTTGGCTTCAATTATTACTATATCATCTATGATTCTGGAAGCTTTTCCTCTACAAGACCACTTCCCATCCTGCTCAGAGATATCAACTGACTGAGTTCTTAATGCTGCATTATCCCATGTACCAATCTTAGCTTTCCTTTCTATTAATGCCTCCTTTCTGTGAGGAGATTCATTTTTTCTAAAATAGAAAAGAAGGTTGCTAAATTCTGCTCTGTAGCAGTTGCTCTAAGGAAGAATTGGGTCTAATGCTGGAGCGGTTAACTTGGAATTGGCATTGCTATTTGATTAGATATTGTTAGTTATTCCATTAGTTAACATTTTAATTGCTCATATGCCTTTCCATCAATTTTGATCTTATAAAGGTTTTGCTTTTCACCCGCAAATAAATATAACTTTGATGTAAATTGCTATAATGAATTATGGTGTACAAAGACAAGTACAGGTGATAATAGCAATTGGAATCGGAATTGCCATTGCTAAGTGATGTGGTTGTAAAGCATGATGTTACGTGACCACATCACTTAGCAATGGCAATTGTAATCCCAAGATGCATGGGTTGTTAAACGGAAAGAAGTGAGTATCTAAAATAAGGAGAGTTACAGGGTTGGAGGAAGTCCTAGGAGGGCCAGAGCAGGCTGCATTTGAGTTGGGAGAGGCCTAGAAGAGGCCATGTGCAAGCACAGGAAGGCCAGTGGGTAGATGGCGTGAAAGGACAGATGGAGAGACCGAAAAGGCTGTATAACATTTGAGTGCAATGAAGCCATCGGCTGGATGGCACAGTGCAAGCACAGTGAGGCCAGGCAGACTTATCAGAGCAACTTGCAACCTACGCAGGTTTCCCCATTGATTTTGCTAATCACAAATGATTATTGCATAACTGTGGAGTTAAGGTCACCATACATGCAAGCCAGTCGACGGGCTCCTGAATCACAATCACATGACCATGGAGCCACTGCAACAGCCAGAAGGCTTTGAGGACCAATTGTAAATTCTACTCATTCAGTACCATTGCAACTTCAAACAGTCACTGAAAAAGTGCTCAGGAAGCAAGGACTATCTATAATCACATTTTAAACCTTGTGGTAATACAAGACAGTTGTTCCAAAGAGGATTCTTTAAAAAAAAATTGTGCAAAACTAGAAGGAAAAGATCACTTATGTCTTGTATGCTTGTTACACTAAAAGACTCTTGACTGATTTGCTTTCCAGGTTGTGACGCATGTTTAAATCTTTCAGGAAAAAGAAATGAAGCTCATTATATCACTTATGATCCCTTTTCTTTTTCACAGACATTGATGAATGCCAGGCCAGTAATGGGGGATGCGATCATTTTTGTAGAAACACAATTGGTAGTTTTGATTGCAGCTGCAAAAAAGGTTTTAAATTATTAACTGATGAAAAATTGTGTCAAGGTATGTGTGGGAGGAAGCAATAAAAATACGTATGCTTGCTGGCTGGGGAATTCTGGGAGTTGAAGTCTGCACATCTTAAAGATGCCAAGGTTGAGAAACACTGACATAGGATATACTTAACTAAATGAATTTAAGTTCTTGTCAGTGTTCTAAATTTCCATTAATTTCAGGGAGATAAATTTAAACTATTTATGGATTATGTTTACATTAACTGAATGATTAATTAGCATGAAGTAATTTAGTAAAATGTTAATAAGCGGAGATTAAATTGTTTGACAAGTATAATTTACTTTCAGAATAACTGTCTGGAACCATAATTAATTGATTTTCCAAAAGTATAATTGATTGCTATCAGTAGAATTCTTGATTCTTCTAAGATTACAGGACAAATATTTCCTGTCTGGCTGAGAATGTGCTGAATATATGCAGGTTTAGGTGAAAATGGCCTATTGATAATAATAATAGATTGAATATTGATACTAATAATATCACTATTCTATTGATAGCAATAGAATGAATATACTCTCAGCAGATGATAGTTTATCTTGAAAATTATTATTGCCTTTCTATATCATTTTTCAAAAGTTATCTTATTAAGACAAATGTGACAATTAAGACAAATACAAAATATAAATCCAAGCCTAAATATTATAATTTAAAACTTCGCTAGTCCTTATGCATATCTTCCTCATAATTCACATTTCAGTCTCTGATATCGCTATTCAGCTGCAAGTTCTCTATAATCCAAAACTCTTTTGATTGAAGGTAGATCTAGGACTTGGATCCTGAATAATGCTTTATAGCAAAGTGTCCCTTTAGCAGAATGTCACATATGGGTACTCTCGCTGATGGAAAAGGAGGGAAATTATTTTCACTGTTTGCTTTTCCCATTGCAGCATTTTCATCAAAGCTGGTTTTATTCTTTTGAAACATATTTGGGAGAACAGGGGTTGCAAAGAGAAAGGGAAACAGGAAAATTAGTCTTTCTTCTGGCAGTGGGAGTATCCTATGACCAAGTCCCGCTTTGGCAGTCAGCTTAGATCTTAAGCGCTGAAGACGAATTCTAGCAGGTATTGAAGAGGCAGAACAAGCTTAAGGGAGAAAAATAGGAGGTGTTCAAATCTGCCTGTTCTAGTTGCCCAGTTTACTCTGGAAAAGCTATTTCCAAATTGTGGTTGGAAACAGGCTGTGGTTGTTTTGGGTAGAAAGATGTCATGCCACTATTTTCCTACTAGTTTATTCCTCCAAGATAGCTTTGTTTGCTTTTTGTCACATTTGCATGGCTACCCATCTCACAAAACGCAATTCTGGGCAGCATGCAATAAAATTATAATAATATTTTTGTAAAAATCAACAATTAGTATTATTATTATTAAAAGGCTAGGAGAGAGCATCATTTCTTATGAACAATGGAACCAGCTCATCAGATTACCATTCCCTTGGGAGCCCCAGGGCTGTAAACACTACCAGGTTTTAAGAGGGTCCAGAAAATGGACAGAGGTAGAACAAATCCCACCATTTGAGTTTTTCTTCTTATGTGCAATGGAAAATCAAAATGTTGTTAATGGTATATCCAGGGGTGGGCTGCTGGGGGTTTGCAGGGGTTTGGGCAAACCCGTAGCAAAGATTCTGCGGACTTCGGTGAACCACCAAATCCCACTCCTGGCTGGCCCCGCCCACCCCACCCCACCCCACCCCTCCAGGAGTCCCCGCATGACTGATTTTGGATCCCAGGTAAGTACAGGACCTTCGCAGAATCTCGGGGAGGGCAAAAAATGAGTCTTCCAGAAGCCTGGGGTGGCTATTTTCACCCTCCCGGAGGCTTGAGGAAAGCCTCTGGAGCCCCGGGAAGGCGAAAAATGGGCCTCCTGGAAGTTTGGGAAAGCTGGAAACGGGCCCATTTCCAGGCTTCCCAAGAGTCTCCAGAGCCTGAGGAAGCCGTTTTTGCCTTCCTGGAGGCTCAAGGAAAGCCTCCAGAGCCCGGGGAGAGCAAAAATGTCCCCCCGCTGTGGTGCAGGATGCTGACTAGGCCACACCCACCATGGCCACACCCACCCAACAACCAGGCAGAGAACCTGTTGCTAAAATTTTTGAAGCACACCCCTGGCTATATCTGTATGTAATATACAACTGGATGTATGTTCTATAACAGCATGCGATTAAAATAGTTCGGTGTTTTCATGAAATACAAAAAAAATAAATAATACCTTACTTTAACAAAAACAAAGTTTAAGAAAGAATAAGAATTCACATTGAGAGCAACAACTCAATACTTTGACTTGCATGATTTATGACCTGCATTATGATCTTAACATTGTGAGCTTAACAGAGTCTATTGGATCTGGATGGATTACTAATTCAAATACATAAATAAATGTTTCCAGTGAGTTGTTATGAGACTAGCTTATCCTCCACTTTTAATTCAGTTTTCCTAGCTCATTAATGTCTCCTCCATAAAAAGTGAAGTAATAAAGCATCCCTTTTAAATTACAGACATTGATGAATGTTCTTTTGAAAGGACATGTGACCATTTGTGCATCAATCATCCAGGCACTTTTGAATGTATTTGCAATGAAGGATACATTCTTTTTGGCTTCACACATTGTGGCGGTGAGTGTATATAAACGTATTGCTGGCATTTTCTTTGGAATTCTATTTCTGTGATCTCAACATGAAAAGGAAATGTGTATCTCAAATTCCATGCTGCAGATTTTTGAGACTATTTGCCTTTCTACTTTTTGAAGCAGGAGCCTGACTCTGTACAAAGTGTACTATTCCTTAAAAGAACTTTTCTTTCTTACTTTTACTGAAAAGCAGCTATGAGTTTTGGAACAAATAGTTGCATTCCACACTTGGGTACTAAGAGCTGGATTTTGCAGATCATGTTTGCAAAATACTGTTGGTAATACTAATTATGTATGGCATGTAGTAATTATCGGCAAGGTAAAAGCCTAAGCCACAATGGTTTTAAGAAATTGATAGTGTAGAGGTCAGATAAATAAAATAGCTTTAAAAGAAAAGATAAAATAAATCATGGAGAAATTAGATGAAGCAGGCATCCAGGAAGTGTATGAACCTGCAAGAAAAATGGCATCAAACATACATTTGCCCCAGTGTATACCAGCTTTTAATCATTGTACAATCAGTAAAAGGAACATGACAAAACTATCTCCTAACAGCAAGAACTATTACAACCATTCAGGGTGAAAATTACACATAATATAGCAAAATTTTGCTACTCTTAGAGAAATAAATTTATCTTGATTGTTTAACAGATTGTGCAAATAAAAGAAACCAGAATACCCAGAAATTTAAATGAAAGAGGATAATCAACTGGTGGTCAGTGTCCCTATAGAACTGGCAATCAGAAAAAGACAAGCCCCCCCAAATGGTTGATCATACAGTAGTTCTTGTAGTTAGGGATATTTTTGGGTTGTTACTTTTATTGATTATACTTCATTTATCAATGGCCAAATATAGTTTCTGTCTGTCTTTTAATTATTGTTAACCCTATTTCCTTAACTGTAAGCAACCCGAATGGGAAGCAACTCAAAGTTGACATCTTTACCAAGACAAGGATGCAGTTCCTATATTTTATTTCAGGACAAGTGAGGTTCTTCATTGTGACTCATTGTCTTCATTGAAATAGTCTACCTTACCCTCTGCTTTTAATGAAAATTGCTTAAAATCAGTAAGGTGATCTTTGGGCAAATCTGTTAAATTTTGGCTGTACAGATGTGTGGCTGCTAAGAACACATCTGTACACCAGTGATTTGTTCTGAACATTTTATGAGAGGCTTCCTGTAAAAGCTGGTCTGTGCGTGCAAATGCATGTTTTAAGTTTTTGGCAACAGTATCAAAATATCCATGCTGCAGAAAAACACATTTAGCTCTTTATGTATTGTGTGCCTGGCAGTAGTTATCCATGTGCAGTTCTTTGCTAACTAGATTCAGAACAGCACCAACTTCTCCCCCCTCGTTCTTCTTCTATAGATATCAATGAATGTAGCATGAACAATGGAGGCTGCCAGCATATCTGCATAAATACACTGGGTAGTTATCAGTGCCACTGTAATGCCGGGTATAAATTACACTGGAACAAAAAGGACTGTGTGGGTAAGATTCAGCATCTCAAACCTTTTTTGCAGCTTTGGACCATTTGAAGGCTGTGCACTTCCCGTAATATACACAATGTGTCTGTACATGTTCCTTTTATTACCCTATTACTTGTGGCCAACCAGATTTCTTGGAACAATGCAGACTGAAACAATGAACGGTCTTCCAAATTGCATTCAGGTCTCTTAAAAGTTATTGTAGATCTATAGCACTACGTTGCTTCTAATTAGCTGATAAAATAAAAACAGGAGATACTTTCGGGTCTTTGATGCTTTCTTTCCTGTGCTTTTAATCTAGGCTGTTTTTGCTTTTGCAGTTTTCTGCATGACCCCTCCCCCCCCTTTGACCCAGCTTTTTATAATATACGGTGTATATGTCTTCATTCCCAGTATTATGAATAGCATATGTGCAAATTGATAGTGATTATGTAACATGTAGCTTCGTATTTGCATTTTAGAACCATGCCTGCCATTAGCTTTCTTGTCCTGTGAGTGTCTGTGTTTTGCTCTGTAGAAAGGCTCTTGTCCGATGTCCTTTCCCTCAAAGTATCTCTGCGCTGCATTAAGACTGGTGGAAATGACAGATGCTTTTTAATCTGCCCCTCAGGTGTCCATTTTACTTCTGGTAAGTCATGCAGAACACTGGGATGTTGTTATTGTTGTTGCTATTGCAATCATTATTATCCCTAAATTAGGGAAACAAGAATAACTTTGCTAACTTTTATGTATTTGCACACATTATAGGAGAATTCAATTTGAACAGGTAGTCCTTGACTTGTAACTGTTCATGTAATGACAATTTCAAATTGCAACAGTCTCTGAAAAAGTTACTTATGATTTACATTCATATTTATAATCATTGGAAACCATCATCCCACTCACTTAATGAGGAATTATGATGGCCTAATGAAAATGTTACTTGTGATCTCAATTTATACTTATAATCATTATGAACCATTGCACTAACCCCTTCCCCAGTCATGTGATCACTATTTGCAATGTTTTTATAGGTTTCTGGAAAAAAACGCCATGGGGAAGCTGGATTTGCTTAACCATTGGGTTATTTGCTTAACAATGGTGACTTGACTTACAACCATTATAGAAATGGTTATAAATTGGGGTCCAGTCACATGGTGACTAATTGCCTTCCTACACAATTTTCACTAGAATTGTGGTCATAAATTGAGGACTGTGTGTAATAAATATATATTTAATTACATTCATTTTCTATTCCACAAATGTACATTGAAGCTTGTTCTTTCAACAGTCCTTCGATGGCTGCTCATGAAATGAAGCATAATATTTCTATAACCTGGTAGTTTTATATTACAGAGATAAACAAGCAGCAAATTGTTCACCATTGGCATAGAAATCAGTTGATGGCGACACAGAGCATTTTTAAAATATTGTCTATAAAAGTGCTATAAGAAAAATATATTTCATTACTGTGTCCACAAGTTACTTAGCAGCAGAAGTGTTATAGATTAAAATTTATCTGAGCTACCTTCCTTGAAAACCATCCTCTGCCAACTAGTCAACTAATAAACTTCTTATGAAACAATTTTAAGATTTGCCCAAGGATAGAAAAGATGTGTGGAGCTTTAAAGCTCTGTGATTTCCAGTGTGCCTATTGAAATGAACATTTTGAAAAATATATGTCAGTCAAATTAGTGTGGCCTTTTTCCTATGAATCCTGGTAATCCATCTAGGACAATGGAAAAAACAGAAGTGTCTTCCACTTGTTTCTATCAATTAAAGATAAGAAAATAGGAACTGGAACTGTGCTTTTATGGTGAGGGAGTAGGAAACATGATGGAAATACAGAGTGTGGATTGGCTGATACTATATGCCTAGTATTTTAATTTGAGTCAGGGAAGATTTTCATTATTTAAAAGCTCATCTCTTATTTGATAACCTCGATATTTTAGAAGACCTTTGTCCTCTGAGCTTTCAATCCCTCTTTCAAGTTGAAAGGATGTGGATGGAATTTTTGTGTCAGTTTGGAATGGACTACAGCAAACTTCCTTAAACTGCTATATTGCTTTATATGCTAGGCTGTAGAATCAATAGTTGTGGAGTTTTTTGTGTTCTATGAACTTGATTATTTGTCTGTAAACGTTTAATTACTTGACTAAGTAACATCATCACTGGTACTAAATAGGGGGATTCCTCTCTGCTTATATATAATAGCTTACCCTTCCAGTATTGCAGGGAGTGGTTTTCTCCTTGGTAGTTTCTTGATTTGGTTATTGCTTTCTGCTTGTTTGTTTGTCTGGTGGCAGTCCCTTCTTATCCGGATGTTGGCTAATGGCGAGAATGTTTTTTTTCTGGTCCCTTTTCTTCTTAGCTTTTTCATTGCCTCTTCTGAGTGTGTAAATGTGATTTATCTGTATGTATTTATTAATAACTGATTTGTCTGAATATCAACCTTCTAGGAATTCCCTAAAGTTTTTGGATTTAGCTTAATCTAGGACGCTCATAGATTTCCAACTGAAATTATGGTTGAGTCTGTTCATGTGTTGTGAGATTAAGGGGTTTTCATTGTGTCTTCTGACTGTTAGTTGATGTTCATGGATGTGCTCTGTTAGTCTTTTGTGTCTGTGATACATAGTGGCTGTTACAGTCCTTACAATGTATATGGTAAATGACTGCTTTTTTTTCTTGGGCTGCTGAGTCTTTTGTTTACTTAAGATGTTTTAGTGGGCTTTAGTTGAATTGTGTGGTACAGTGATGCCAAGTGGTTACAACAGACTGTTGGTTGTTTCTGAGATGTTTTTGATGTACAATAGTGTTACCCTTTCCAAAGCTTCTATTGATTGTGCTATATTGAATTGAGTGATCAGGTATGTTTTGATAAACTTGAGTGGGCATCCATTTTGCTGGAAAATGTTAGATAGGTGGTCACTTTCCTTTTTCTGATATTCTGGTTTTTTTATAGTGCATTTGTACTCATTAGAATAATGTTCTTACATGACTGTTTTTATGGGACATCAAATTGAAAGCAGATAGTGAGCAGAGGTTGATGAAGTCAATGATTTTGGGTGTTTCAATCTGACTAAATCAGTTGTGTGGTGTAGTTCTGCTGCCATGTATCAATAGTTCCAGACCAATGGACATAAATAATCTTGTGATGTTGAATGGAACCATAATTGCATGTCTTGTTTTTAGGTTTCTCTGTTTTAAGTTCAGATAAAGTCATTTTTTTCAAACAGATCTTTCAGCCTATAAATACCATTCCCATTCCAGAATTCAAATTGCAAATTCGCTTGCATTGACAACAAAGAATGCTCTGAAAATGGCACAGAAGAGATACAGTCTCCAAGATCTTAGTGTCATCTCCAGGAATAGGTTCACTATTATTTATGAATTTGTGGAGTATGGTAGCATAAAATATAGCAAATAAATATATTTTGTTTATGGTGCGCTATTTGCAAGGTCTTAAAATGGTTTGGCAAAAATATGATTGAATCTCAAATATATGCAATTTTAGCTCTTTTACTGCTGCTGATTATTGCCACTTTCTATCTACTCCTGCTCCTGAATATCTCTTGGATACTATTTATCTACCTAGGATAAAATGTTTGACTTTTTTAAAAACCTGAAAATGTAGAGTATGATAAATCTTGAAAGACTAAGAAAGAAAAGACTTAGCCTCTTCCATGTGTGACTCTCTCTTTCTCTCTCTCTCTCTTTCTCCCTCCCTCCCTCCC
>JANHFL010007856.1:214639-235454 GCA_032468155.1 Oxyrhabdium leporinum
CTCTGTCTCTGTCTCTCTCTGTCTCTCTGTCTCTCTCTCTCTCTCTCTCATATAGCAGCATGATGTTCCATTGAAGATGATTCTGTAATTCTTTGGATGTGAAATTCTGAAATATTGTCTTGTCTTTTCCGACTAGTGTAGGGGAAAAGAAAGATTACATTGTTTCAATAATTTCTATTTCACTATTCTAATCATTTCACTGGGGTTTGTGCTAGACAATATGCCAAGTGGAGTCTCTGGTTCCTGAACCTCAAATGCTTGCTGTAAGATAAAGCAATTGAGTCCATTTTTTATATCACATTATCTCAAATCAAGATGTAAAATCCATTCCTTGCCCCTTTACTCTCAGTTTTGAAATTTAGCTTTTCAGAAACCACTGTGGTAGGGAGTTGATAGAATATTCACTCCCCTCTGTGAGCTGTTCAAGCTTTTTTGTAAGTTCTTTGCTAGGCTTGGTACCCTGGTAATGATACAATTTGATGAAGAGGTATTTGGACTTGTGTATCTTTGGGTGTCCATAGAAACATGGGAGAATAAGTGCACTGCTTTTCAGCCACCAGTGTGATTTGACTTTTCTTGTTTAGATCATTGAGAATTCTTTTGATTAGCTTGTCTAGTTTCTGTATTGGGTTGGTATTTACTGGGGTGTAAGTTCTTTGTCCTTATGTTCAGTCCATGATAACCATGGTTCAGTCATTGTCTGCTGGTAGAATAGTGTTGATTTGGTCCTTTAGGTGTTTTAGGGCAATTATCTGCTTTGAGCTGGTTCTGATTCTATGTTCTTCTGAGCTGTGGTATGATTGTCTGCCTTATGTTTTCTTTGACAGCACCAAGGGGTCCACAGTTCTACCCTGAGTTAAATTTGTCCTCTTCTATTGAAATTAAATTATTTCAGAACTACAATCTATTTTGATGGGAATTCTAGTAAGTAATGCCAGATATTAAAAGGGCGCAATGATTGGTAATGCATATGATCAATGTCAGATCTGTGTTTTCTAAGAAAAGAGCATCATGGATTAAAAAAACATTCCTTGTTAGTATATTGGCCAGGCAATCCCAAGCTATAAATTTGTATAACATATATTTATATAAACATACAGATTTTATCTAACACAAACTCTGTGTGCGTGTGCGTGTGTGTCTCTGTAATTTGATAGTCTGATCTGACAAACAATACTCTATTGCAGTAACAGTTGACTGAATCTAGTGGAATAGACAACCTACACAAACTTCGTAAATACTATCATGGTTTTATTTCTGGAATTTATTGATTTGTGGTTTATTACGCAGCATCATAATAATTTTATTTTACTGAAATTAACTTATTTGCCACATGCCTAATTATAAACTGCCCTAGCCAATCATATTTTAGCATGCTGAGTTACCCAAATACAAGGTGTTAGGTGAATAAAGGTTTCCTACCAGTTGTTATATAGAGTCTAGAATGTGTATTGTCTAAGCAATATAGTTTGGGAGCAATGGAGAACATTCTTCACTTTTAACTATCAGCTATATTTTATCATGCAAATCAAACATTACAAGTTATAACGTAGTTGTACTTGAACATGAAGAACATAAGATTTGCCTGTTTCAGCCGTTTTTCTGTGTAACTTGTTTTGAAATAATGATCATCATATGGTATTTTCACTGTGTTTAATTTCAGAGTGATTTTGAATAACTTGCAACAGTATAGAATTTCCATCATATCTTTTAATAAATTGAGTCTACAATTTTTTGTAAATAAGTACAATCAATAATTATAGGTTTTATTTATTTATTTATAAAATTCATCTCTTATCCAACAACTGAAGATAATCATGACAATAATATATTTTTGTAATCTTGAAGCATTGTTTATATATTAGTGTAAGGATAAAGCGGTTGTGGTCCTTTATATGTTGCGAAACTATAATTCTCCACAGTGCTAGCTAATATAGACCATGCTGGGAAAGGTAGTTCAGCAATAGCTGAAGAGTCACAATTTTCTTGTTGCTATGTTAGAATGAGATTTCAGGGGTGTATTTCAGCCATGCTCTAGCATGTGTTTCTGTTTTATTGTATAGCCTTATGATCTGTCTCTTAGGCCTGGAAGATTCCTATACTATAAAATGTGGCAACCCTTTATCACCTAAGAAAAAAATACAAAATACAAATGAATCAACTACTTTAGGTAATTATTTTATATGCATGTTTTCAAAATATATTACACATTTATGGCTGGTTTGTTTTTGTTTTGTTTTTGTTGTAGGCCTGCTTGCCAATAAAAGAAATATTGTTTAATTAGTAAATTAATCTGCCTAATTTTTCTCGTGTTTGAGCAGATTTTAATTTTCTTTAAAATAACTTTTGTCTGTTTTAATATATTCTTTTTGCATCTTGCAGCAACCAGAAAAATAGAAAAGGCATTGCTGCCTTTTTGGAGGGAAATAGGATAAATATTTTAAGGTACCGCTTGCATGTGTGCCTTTTGTAAGCATTTTTAAAAACACATATTTTTAAATATAGCTTTTAAATTGATGGTCTTTAGTCAGTTACTTGACTGATGTTGCAGCTGTAGTTTTGTTTCAATTTTATTTTAAAAAGTCTTAATGATTTCACATCAAAAGATTTGAATATCAGAGCAATCAACTGATTTCAGGGTACAACATGCTTATCTATACTTAGCATCAGAGGTGGTATTCAGCTGGTTCGGACCGGTTCTAGCGAAGCGCGCACTTAACGAACCGGTTGTGAAACCGGTTGCAACCCACTACTGCTTAGCATGACACATTTGCTAAGGGCTAGCATGACACATAACTTAGACTCATCGTTTGTCATTAAAGTGGATGAAAGTTGCTGCTGTACATTTTATTATTAAATTGACAAAACCCAGCCATAATCTATCATCAATGGTTAACGAACCACAGTGTCTATATTCAGACAACATGGTAAACCAAAACAAACTACAATATGGGTTATGATAATAATCTGATTATACTACCCACTAATAATTTTATTTGTCTTTGCCTTAGATAATGTGGTTTGTTGCAAGTTCTTCAGTTACTTCAAATATTTTTATAACCTTAATGTACTATATATTTTGGCTTGGGTTGTTTGTTTGCTTTCATTTTTTGACTCTCTCTTGAGATGAGGAGTTTTTGCATAGTTTGTTTGTTTATTCTATTTACATGGCTGCCTACTTGCCTTGCAATTCTAAGCTAAAAAAAATTAAAATATCAAATACAAAGGAAAATGTTAAGATAATAAAAGAGAGAAAACAGGGTACACTGGCTAGACCCATAGCCCATATATGTAGAGAGAAATGAGGCATGTGGAAACCATCTATGTTACCTACTTGGTTTTGGTAATGAATTCAATTAATTTGAAAATAATTATTCTACTGTTTCTTTCTGAAGATTTCTCTATCATCAGGACAACTGTAATTTTTAAATTTAATCAAGGAAAATGTAACTTGAAAAAGAGTAAGATGTTTCAGGATGCTCTCCACCATGTAATACCAGGTATGAATGACGGTGCATAGTTTAAAATGGTTGTTTTTGTAGATCATTTATGACTTGGTAGGATTTGGGGGTTTCTGTTGATGTAGTGATTCACAGTTCTTCTCATATTTGGGATATAACTATAAATGTTTCTAGAACAGTTTGCTGGTATGTGACATGCTAAGTATCTAAACTGGTAGCTACAGTTGTTTGTCATTTGTAAGCATCTGGAATTAATCATACATTTACTCATACATTTACTCAGCAACATTTATCAAGCTTTAGCAAATACCCACTAACAAATCTGGCCAAGTTGCTGCTTCCTCTAATTTTGTCCACACAGAGAAACATAATTCAATAATGGAGAATTTCTACTATGTAAACCTAACATGCAGTTCTGGCAAGAAAACTGTTGGAGACCTCGGCAGTATGAAGGCAGCTAGAGAAATGTTTATATCTGCAGACGTTGAGCTTGAAACAGACCAAAAGGAGGTGGCAGGTTGGTTGGAAAAGAACTGAAAGGCTTCGTTTCTGACAGAGCTTTGTTGCAGTTTGATCTTTGAGTTCTCTCTTTCATTTCCATTTCTATGCAAAAAAGAAAAAAAGTATCTCCTGTTTTGAAGCGTAAGAGCTCTTTTCCATATTATCAGAAAGGTACTGTGGCTAAAGATGTTATTATTCTACATTAAGGTCTCTTTTGTGTGCTTTGAAAATTTCACCTCAGGACAACATTTGTTGCCGTAATTTAGGCAGGCCGCCTTTTCAGTTGCTGTATCAGCTGCCTCTTTTAAATAATATGGTTCTATATATCCAAGCTTTCTGTTCCTAATCACTACTACCTGCTCCTTTCTAGATATGTGTAATTTGAGCTGTGCACGTAAAAGGACTGAGAAAAGGCTCCGTAAAGCTATCAGAACTTTGCGGAAGGTCATCAACAAAGAGCAGTTCCATATTCGCCTCTCCGGTGTAGATCATAGTGTGGCCCGAAAGCCTCCCAGAGCAGTAGATGCCCAGGATCCCTGCAGCCTAGGTCAAAAGCATGTGGATAACAAATGTGGTAAGTGGAATGATCACAAATTAATACTGATGAAACCTCTCAGATGAGCATCTCATTCTCTTTGTGTCATTTTATCTGCCTGACACTCAAAATATCAGAAAATCAGTGCAGATATTGAAGGAATGACTAGATCAATAAATGCCAGAATTCTACATTTTACAGCACCACAAAAAATTATTTGTGGACAAATGAATCTTATGTCAAGGTTATTTTCTTTGGGCTCAGTGTAAGTCCTCTTTGTTATCTCTATTCCATTGTCTCATACATAAGCTTTGTAATTTATTTTCTATTCATTTTTTTTTCCATTTATCTGAAAGCATCTGTCAGTTTCATAATACTTAGTACTGTACACAGTGTGAACTTTATTATTTATCCCATTTATCACAAAAACATGGCAGGTACAAAAGATGTTTATTTAGAAACGTGTATTAATGAGTTCATTGAACTGAATGCAATCCTTGATACATATTTTAAAACAAAAGGTCTAAAAAGAATTAAAGAACTATGATTACAAAAACACAATGGAAACAAATGTTTCAATAGCAAATTGGCAGGATTAGTACCTATATTTCAGATTATATGGAAAACTAGCTGATATAATAAGAATAAATTCTATGGAAACTCAAGCTTTTGTGCTTTCCTCTCTTCTGTTTGGAAATTTTCCCTTTTTGTTTATAGTATATCATACTATGCCATACCATTCAATCAACAACCTGTGCTTAATGTTAACTTTTGCTTCTTTGAAATGTATCTATATGTCCCTTGGGAAACCTCAGGAAATGAGATGGGGAAAGCACTCATATTCACCTCTTTATGTGAAATTATGTACTATTCCGTAGCAGGAACGGAGTTCTGAAGTACGTCATGATATAATGTCTTCAGACTTGAGCTGGAGAAAGGAAGAAAGAATCCAGCCCTTGATTTGTATCATCATTCTCTTTCTTTTAAGATATTGCAATTTTAGTCAATTATTTTATCTTAATTTTTAATCTATGAGATAATTTTATGATATCAAGTCACTTAAAGAAGCAGCAAATAAATAATAGTAAATAAATTAAAACTATTGAAAGCAATATGAAGTCATACTTCATCAGAGACAGATTAACTTGCACTAGAGTTTCAATCTTTTTTTCGGGGGGGATTTTGTTTATTTTTTTTAATTACTCAAGATGATGAACATATCTAATACTCCCTCCTTCTTCCTATTTTTTAATTGCAAATCTTATCCTATTATCTTAATTGTTAAAAAAGATAAAAATACAGATACAATTACACACAGTATATAGTTTTTGTTCCTACTAATGTTTGTATCTCTGATGTTCAGTGTATTGCAACTTTTTCCCTTTTGAATAACAGGGTCTTGAACAGAATACGAGAGGCTAATACATTTTCTAAACTAGAGATAAATAGCTAACTGTTCTTACTGTTTCAGGAATAATGGGTTTAAGAGCCCAATTCTTACTCATAAGATTTCTCCACATGCTCACAGCCTATGAACCAGTAAGAAGCCAAAACAACAGTAACAACAAAGATTCTGAAACAATATAGGAGGCAGCTTAGAGATACAATCCATTAGTTTTTTGTCTTTTTTTTCCTTAGGAAATCAGGTCATGGGTCTTTAAGGGGGGTTAGTTGTGGATCCTGACCTCTTTTATGAGGTTCACCATCTTAGTCAATGAGACACTATAGTGTTTGTCCATGGCATCAAAATCTCAAAGCTAAAACTAACTGAATAGGGAGAAAGAACCTTTAAATGTCTTTATAACTTCTAATCCAGGCGCCCTCAGGGTGCCTCTCTCCACATCTATCTTTTGCATCAGAATAGCTTTCACTTCACCCCTGAAACTCTTGTATAAGTTAAGAATAGGGTTTTAATGGTCAATGAACACAACAAAAAAGGGTGGATACAGGAACAGAATCTGTTGATGGTGAATGGGTCTTAACTTAATTTGAAGAAAAGAAAAGCATCCTTAATGCTGAATCCTTAATGGAATTTCATTATTTTTAAACTATTGGTCTTTGTTTTCAAAGGAGGTAGTTTTTTGTATTTTGTGGAACACCTTATGTTTTTTTTGTATGATGTTGCTATTTTGTTCATACTGAAGGATCAGTGGTGTCTTTAAAAGTTAGTATACGGCTGTTGATTTTAGATACTTGATTACTTCACTGAGGAAAAATTTTATACAGGCAAGCAAAATCTAACTATTGGTCCTTCAGAAGCTGTCCCTGATGCCTGAGGCTGTTAGAAGTTGTCATTCAATATATTTGTTTATATCAGCATATTTCTGCTTTATGACCCTGGAGAAAAATATCAGGAGTACCTCAGTAGAATGCTTAAAGCAACTATTTGATGTGTAGCTTTCATTTTGAGCAGTGGAAGATATTGCTATTTTAAGTAAGAGTCACAATTTTAAAGGGTCTATCTCTTCCTGGTTATTTAATTAAAATTGTCTGCAGTTTAGTCATACATATGAAGATGATACTTTAAATTACTGTTCTTTTTTTCTTGCCTCTGTTGAAACTGTTAAGTAGCTATAAGCCCAGACAATAGCTATGGATTCACTAGTTTAAAAAACTGGTCCGATAACACGTAAGCCACATTGATATTAGGATGAGAATTGCAGCCAGTTTTATGCATTGTAAGTATGTGTAAGGCTAGGAACAATCCAATAATGGATCCTATTTTCAATTTTATGGGGTTGTAGACTTTGCATACACATAATTATTAAATTGAAATCAATACTGGAAAGAATATTGCTCAGCTGATGTAGCTATTTTTTTAGAATGCTTAATCTTGTAGTTTAGTGATGTGATTAGTCTGAAACTCTCTTGCCTTCAAGGGCCACATTCTCTCAGAAGCAATCTATAAGGTATAGCTCAAAGAATAAGGCTGAAGCAAACAGATGTTCTCACTTGAACATCCCCTTTTTCTTTGTCTGGCACCATTCTCAGCTTTGGTGTCAGAAAGAAAACAGATTGGTCTTATTAGAAGTCTGACCCAATTTCTTTAGTAGGGAATTTAATTAAAATATTTCCCTGAAATAATAGCTGCAGTCCTATGAAAGGAAATTGCTGACTCTTACGTTAGAGATCCTGTTCAGTTGGCTTCCAGGGATCTTTAATTTGAGAAGTTGCCGATCAAATAAGATACATTTCAGCTGGAAAATAGGTGTCTTGAAAGTATGTTACAGATTTTCTACTACAGTTCATGTCTCGGTTTTTATAGATTTATTTTAAAAATGTGGATCTAGAACAAAAGAAAGCAGGTGAAAAAGGCTATCTGCCATGGCTTGAACATGCTTAAAAAAAATCCTTTAGGAAAAGTAGAATTCTGTAGAAAAATCGTATAAGAAAAGTAGAATGATTTTCATTTTCAAAGGAAAACCATAATGGGACAAGAGTCAATTTTCTTGTTCCAAAAATATCTCCTATAGTTGTGAACATTCAGAACAAAGAAATGCCATCTACATCTCTGTGCTGCTCTAAGAAAGAAAGAAAGATTAGTCATTTACACATTATGAGTGAAATTCTGAAAATTTATCGTGAGATTTACATTATAGGATAACTATTCAGGAATAATGATGATGGGTAGCAATTCAGTGAAATAATATACTTTTAACTGAAAATAGTACATTCAAACATAGGTTAAAGCTTCACCCTATGTAATATTCATTCTTCTTACTGAAGAGAAAATACTTTCTGTGACTGACTGTTCTGCCTTCTATTGTTAGCTAGCTGCAGTGTTGGAACATATTTTGATGGGGAACAAGAAAATTGTATTTTATGTCCTAATGGAACTTATCAAGACAATGAAGGTCAAATTGTCTGTGAACCTTGTCCAAATCTTCAACGTTCTGGGGACTCAAAAGCAATTGGTGCTCGCAGTATATCTGAATGTGGAGGTAAGGATATTATGCAACACATTGTGTTTGGACAGAAGGACCCACTGTTGCTTCTCCCTCTTTATAAATACTGAAAAATGTTCATTAACATTAGGCTTTGGAGAAATATTATAATGCTAGAGTTTAGCTAAACAATTTACAGAAAAAGTAGGTTTGCTCTTCATTACAGGTGAATGCACAATGCAGGTTTGTGTCTGTGAAAGTAGGTATAATCTAACATCTCCCTTCCATATTAACTGCTCTGAAACAGGCAGGAAAAAATGATATAGAGATACCTCTGTAGAATCTTGCTGGGGAATATTTGCCCGAATAAAGGCAAAGTTCTCAGCTTCCAACACGATCCTAGCTATGAAATTCTTCTTCTTTGATCAATTTAGTAATGCATTCTTGCTGTAGGGCGGAGAAGTGGCATTAAAGAGAAAGTAATAGATTATACTAGAGACTGTATTACCTACGGACCATCAATTTCTGTAGCAGCAAAGATTGCCCATGTGTGAAACTGCCCAGACATGTTTCTAATATTCGTTCATGAGAGGACTTTACAGTACATCAATAAAGACTGAATTCTAAACTCAGGAATTACAGTAAATACTGCGGATTGAAGCACCCAGGGCCTCTTGGTAGTATTTCAGACCGTGGCATTCAAGAGTGCTGTCAGACAGTTATTTAAGTTATGCATTAGACACCATAAACTGTTGCTTGCAACAGGGCAACAATAAAGTAAATCCTGTAGTTTAGATAATTTTTCCTGGATGGTTAAGAATATACCAATTAAAATGTTTAAAGACTGTGGATTAATTTTATCCAGTAATCAGACTATATTTTGCCTATTAAATGTATTCAATGGATTTTCCAAGAAGGAAAGAGCTAAATTTAATATACTTTAAAGCCATTTCTGTGGATATAATGTAATGTCATGCAAGATGGGAAAAAAGTATTGGAATTACAAAAGTACAGGATGATTCTGGACTGAATATTCTGGGAAAGTATTTTTACTACAGTTGTTTTATGGGAATGTAGATATGGGAAATGTAGATATGTTATGAAAGTATCATTTAGTCTAATTTTCATTAGTTTATTGAGCCTAATATTCCCTCAATTCATTTAGTCTAATATTGCTTACTCTCAACAGGCAGTGCTGTCCCATTTTCATACAGGATCTGTTCCTAGCCATAGGTGTAAATAAATCGGTGTATTTTCCTTTCCTACCCTTTCTAGAGCTATGATCCTTTTCCAAAGTTTTTATTTGATGGGATATTTTCCTGAATAAGCAAATGCTACTGAAAAAGGGATACAGAATATTTGCAACCAGCTCTTTCCTCACAGCCATTATATAATGAAAATATTTAATACTACTGGATATAAGTAGCACAGTTCTATATAACTTTTGAAGCACAGGTTCTAGATAAGTCTTGATAGAAAAATAGAACTGCAAAGATCTAATATACCTTCCTTCAATCTTTGTTCTTAATGTATTGTAATTTATCTCCATTGCAGTATATTGGATTTTAACATGCTATTCCTGGCATACTAAATTTCTTTAATGAAAGATATCTTTAATGTGGAGTAGAACTACAATTCTCTATCTGCATTCTTAATACGAAACCCCAAAATATTCTACCCCTTGATATTTCTGATCAAATAGTTTGGCTTAATTTTGATCCACAATCCAAACCATTCTCTATTTTTTTTTCCTAGTACAGAAAAAAATGGGCTTTTTGTTTGATTTTATTGTGAATTTTATACTTCCCATTTACAGGGTCCCTGCATAATGTGCAATAAAATATCAACATGGAACATTTTGTAAAACACCCATATTCTCCATTTAAACTATCACTTTTCAATCAAGAAGTATGGCTGATATGTTGTTTGATACCACAAACATACAAACATAGTTTGGTAACGTGTGGCTAATCTTTGCAGATATGTTGGCCTGTTGGTACAGGAAAGTGGCATATACTCCAATTCAAATTAAATATGACTATTTAGGGAAAATAATTTAAATTTACATATCATGTAATATCTTAGTTATTTCCAAGCTCTAAAGAGAAAGTGTTGGGAAAAAAATGATTTCTTCATGTCCCTCATGTCATGACTAATGGCTCAGTGTCTACCATGTCATTTTCTTCCTTCGTTGCTGCAATGAGCGCATACGGTTCCTTCTGCTGCTTTATTCATAAGCCAAGACCTTTCCTGCTTTATTCATAAGCCAAGACCATTTTCCCTATTAAACACAGTTCATTAGCTGTAAACAAAATTCCTCATCCCTGATCAAGAGCAGTTAGTGCCTTTTTTTTTCTCTTCTGTGAACTTAAATAACCTGAAATGAAGCCAAGGCCAATTTAGCTTCTCTTAACAAAAACAGCCATTTGGTGAAGTGATTTATTGAAGCTGTAAACCACAAGGTAACAGATTTAACCTCTCTTTAAAAGTTAAGAACTCCACAGTATAGCCAAACAATTGCAGCAGTAATCCATTGTCTTACAAAGCAGTTTAATCACTTGTTTTGTCTTTGCAATCTGCTTACTGCAAATTTGGGAGATACATCACTCAGATTTATATGGGGAAACTATAGGCAACATGAATATAATCAGTTCTAGTAAATTAGCTCTGTTTTTATAATATCTGAGCATCAAAACAATTCAGAAGCAGAGATATTAAAGACCAGGGATAGGAATTGGAGGTAATTACTGTACTTCTACATCATCTATTTACCATATGGCCTGCATTTGTATGTGTTATGAAAACATTTTAGTACAGTTTCACTATCATTTTTGCCTTGCATATGTCCTTCAACTGAACTGAAAGTGAATGAGTTTTCAAGATAAGGTCTGTGGAAATAAAGGGTAAGCAGAATCAGGCATTGTGAAAATATATTCAAACGAAGGATAACCCTCCCTTTCTTTATTATCTGTTCATTCAGCATATAAGCTAAAAGAGCTTATTACTTCATAAAATAGAGATGAAGTGGGGTGGAATATTGGGAAGCTCATGAAAATTTGCAATTCCTTTTCTCTTAAAAAAACTTGGCATGATATTTTTACATAGATAACTGATAGGGAGAAGCATTGAAAATTAAAGCTGTTATGCCTCTTGTAGCTTTTCCTGACCTTGTCTCTTCCAGATGTGTTGAGATTACAACTCCCACAATTTTTAATTTGTGTCAAAGTGTGATACAACATATTTAAACAGAGTGGGTTGGGATCCTATTTTGTAGCCTTGTTTTGTTTTTCTGAATGGTAAACTTTAACACAGATGAAGGAAAGCAACTTATAAAAGGTAGGAATGAAGAATTGTTTGAGTCAAGACACAGTTACTAAATTATGCTATTTGTTTGCAATTTAACTAAAATACAATATTTTGTTTCTTAAACTTGCTGATTAGATAACACATTACAGTACTATATTATCTATGTACAAGAATGCTTTCTCTCTTTCAAGCCATTAAGATGATATTTACAAGGCTGTTAACTTGAATATAAGCTTTTTCTTTCACAAACAGCTGGGGCAACTGAATGACAAGTATGTCATGAAGGCAGGACATTTCTTGCCATAGCTCCAATTTGGAAAAAATAGTCCATGGTATTTGTGCAAGGGTAATAAATCCCATTTTGCTGCAATATCAAATATGAATTTTTAACAAACATGATGATTCTTCAGCACTTAGTGAACTTCAGAGCCGATTATAGTTTAGTTTGGTGCATTACATTTGAATACAAGATTCCTGGTTGAGCAGTGGTTAGAATGCAGTATTGCAGGCTAACTCTGCTGATTGCCAGCAGTTCGATCCTGACCAGCTCAAGATTGACTCAGCCTTCCATCCTTCTCAGGTTGGTAAAATGAGGACTCAGATTATTGGGGGCAATATGCTGACACTCTAAACCAGGGGTGTCAAACTCAAGGCCGGATAAAGCCCATGGGATGCTTAGATCCAGCCAGTGGGGCTGTCCTGGAAATAGCGAAGGACCGGCTTGCGGTGCCACAGCCAATGAAAATGAAGCTCAGGAGGGCCACGTAGAGGGTTGCAGGAGGCCATCGCAGCCAAAATTGGAGCTCAGGAACTTGTTTTCACTGGCAGAGTGCTCGGGCTACCATAGGCAGCCCCAACACGAGTGACATCAAGCGAGTCATGCCCACCCTGGCCACGCTCACATCAGCCCCTTGAGATGAAACACAACCCTGATGGAGCCCTCAATGAAATTGAGTTTGACACCCCTGCTGTAAACACTTAGAGACGGCTATAAAGCATTATGAAGTGGTATATAAGTCCAAATGCTATTGCTAATTTTCTACTAAAAAAGCAAGCCTATTAAGAATCTATTATCAGAAAGAGAAGCTGGTAATATAGTACAATGGAAGCTGTTGTTTTCTTACTGAAGAAATAGGCAATTTTCTCTAAATCAAGTTACATGTAGGTGTTAGAACTGAGAGCAGAGACAGGAAACTTTTTAAAACTGTTTTCTGCTGTATTTTGTTTTAACAAATATTAAAAATTTAACATTTGATTCTAAGTTTGCAGGTAGGCATCATTTTAAACTCATTTTGCTTCAGATTTTTATATCCACTCTGTTACCCTTCTTCTTACTCTCCAGGACAGTGTTCCTCAGGTGAATATTCAGCCGATGGATTTAAGCCCTGCTTTTCATGCCCTTCTGGGACATACCAGCCTGAACCAGGTCGAACATCTTGTTTTACATGTGGAGGAGGTCTGGTGACAAAAGTTACCAGTGCAACAATGTTTCAGGATTGTGAGACTAAAGGTAAGAATGGCAAGACTTTAAAACATAAGCCATCATGTATTTCAGTCCCCATTTTTCATCTGTCCTTGAAAAGGATCTCTCCCTCCCCAGCTGGGATAGGCAATGATTTACTACTTATAGGAATACTTTTCACCATCCAGAACATAAGATATATCATAATGTAAGAAATATCATACATTGGACCAAAAATAGGTAAAAAATAATGTGTATCTTCCAATCAAGCAAGGCAAACATAACCCTAGCACCATTTCCTATAATGATTTTTGCTTCCACAGAAGATTGAATATATTTTTCCCCTATATGCCTTTTTGTGTTATAAATGTAATATGCGTCTATTATGCAGTAAGCACATTATGGAAAATCTGTGCTTTGTGACTAGTACACCAACTCATACAAGCTTTCATTTATACAGGGTTATAAGCATGTCAATTTGTATAAATTTATTTTAAGAAAACCAGTTGTTAAATGAATTTAAGATGAAGAGCGCTTGTATGTTTGCTATAATTTTTCAAATTATTAGTCCAAGCTGCTTTCTTATTCTCATTTATAGTACAGTGCTCACCTGGACACTTTTACAATACAACTACGCATCGTTGTATCCGCTGCCCAAATGGAACATATCAACCTGAGTTTGGACAAAAGTACTGTAGTTCATGTCCTGGAAACACAACGACTGATTATGATGGATCCACAAACATATTGCATTGCAAAGGTGAAGATTGGTGCTAAGTAAGAATAATAAATTTTAGAATCCAGGAGATCAGTACAACTTGACCTGCTTATTTTTCAGTTCAATTGGCTTTTTTTCCCCACATCGTTGGAGAATCCTGTGCCATTGTTCCTTCTTGAGTTGCTGTGGTAACATTTCTATATATAGCAAATCACATGAGATTTCTTTCCTTGGGGGAATTGCAGCTTACATTCTGCCAAGGAGTCAAAGGCAGGCTAATACCAGAGCAATTAAATTCAGTTTCAGTATAAATGTATTCCCTAAAAAGTATAACCGCTCTTCTTAGTGCTTCAATTAATATGAGATGTCTAGTGTAAGAGTCTTCAATAATGCTTCTAAGCAACCTGTACTTAATCCTCTGTTATTGCTGCCTTTCACTCTTTCTCATTAACTCATAAAACGAATCATAAAAACTCATGTGTTTCAAGGGCTTTTTTTAGTATGTTGGATTCTGCTCCCTCTTGGGATACAGCATATTTGACCTGGTTATTTTTTTTGGTATCAGTCTCAATGCAACTCACATAAGTGGAAACGAGAACAGTTCTGGAACTGTACCTAAGGCTTTGCTTCCTAAGACTTTTGTTTGCTGTCTTCTACCCACTATCAACAGTATGTAGCAGTCGCCCTCATTCCAATGTAGGGAGCCAGTGTATCCCAGCCATCTTCTAAAGAGCTCGTTTCATTTCCATTTCATTTCATTTCATTTCATATATATCCCACCTTTCTTTTCTAGATACAGTTAACAAAATTAAAACAAAAACATAAATTTGACATAAATTTAAATTCACTAAAATTGATACATAATTTAACATTGATACTTAATAATTTAACAATTAAAAGCATCGGGGGGGGAGATTTATCTTCGGTATTCTTCCCAATACTGAACATATGGGAGCCAAAATCAGTTTGCAAGAAAGTGTGCTCCTTAATTGAAGAACAGTAGAAGAAAAGGCTCTCTTGGACCTCAGAAAGATTGGCAACAGCCACTTGCAAAAGGCATCTTCTATAGATATTAATAGCTAGACATATTCACAATAAGAGTTCCTTATATAGTCAAGTTGATAATCTTTTGCTCTTTAAAAGTGAAGGCTAACTGTATTGTAGGTGTGTGGTTTAGTTAACATCTGAGTACAATTCGAAGTGCTAGTCATTATGTTTAAAGTGCTACAATGGTTTGACATTTTGATAATTTAAGTGAAATGTATCCATCCATCCAATGAACATGTCTAGATTAGGGATGTTGTTGATTCCCTCTGTGAGCTCTGGGAAGGAAAGCTCGGAGAAACTTTCTTTTTTTACCATGTCCTCCATACTTATGCAACCTTCCACGAAGACTCAAAAGATATATTTCCCAAAAGCTTTTAAAAAGGTGGTTAAAATGGAATGTTCCAAAGAACATATGGTGTCCAATGTTGCCAGGACTGGTTGTTATGAGAGAGATTTATTATAGGCTTAATGGGAATGTGGTTTATTTGTGGTTGCATGCAAGTCTGGATTTCATTTTAGCTTGTTCCTACCACCACCCACAGCCTATTACTGAATTAGGGAATATTCAACAGAACCAATTATTCCTTGGAGTTAAGAAGTAAGGACCATCAGAGATTGGCACCACCAGGGTACTAAAGACATCCCACCCAATGCTTACATTTGTAAGTGTAAGGAATTATTTTGAGGGACAAGAGGAAATGCTGCTACCAAGACAAAGCTCATATAAATCCAAGTTTAGGACATAACAATAATCTGAGAAAACATCTCAGGGAAGACCTTGCCTAATAAAGGGAGGGAGGAGGGAAGAACATTCAGACTTGCAAAATTTTATTGCTGGAAACCTATAATTGGCCTGCATAACTTTAGTTTCCTAATCTGGTCTACTTTGGACAGCTGTCATCAGTCAGCAGCATAAGTGTTGAACAGTAGTCCTTCAGTACTATCTTCTGGATATAGCCATATATCCAGCAGTGTCTTGGTGCCTAATCCCACCTAGCAACCTGAACAATCCCATGATCAATGTACTGAAAGTATCAAAAGATCCAGGTTATCTAACAGGGCTTCATTTTTCTCCAGTTTAATTGCAGGTCCTCTGTCAAGTCAACCATATCAGTTTCAATAAAACTCAGTACTGTCACCCTTTAACTAAACTGTATAATTATTTCTCCTCAGCCTCCACAAATGGAGAGTAAAGGACAGGTGAATCATGGAGAAGATCAGAAGAAGAAAACCATTAGCTAGTTATTTTTGTGTTTGTGATGGAAAATGGGTTTTCTTTGTCATTCTAGACAATATATCTAGATAAAATGGGTAATGAGGAAGGGGCCTGTGGATTGGTTGCAATATTTGGTCAGCTTGGAGGCAATAAAGATAATCATACGTTGGTTGGAATAATCGGCAAGCATTGATATTTTTCCCTTGTAGTGAAGAGATAGAACATGGTGACATGAATATCAGAATAGCTATGAAAGTTATGAATATGGCTACCAGAATGTCATTGGTATAATCCATTGTGTCAATGGGATAGTCAAGTGCAGTAAAATAGTCACGTTGAAGGACTGTGTATGTTAATCTTTGTCAAACTTGGAAGATGCCAGGTCCACAAATAGAGTGATATGTGAACATACTTCATTCTGAATCATTGCAAGCAGTTGTATATTATATATTAACAATAATTTAAGAAACCATATGATTGATTTCTATATAGAAGCTGAAGTTTGATTTAGAGTGTTTGATGAGTTTGGTGGCATTGGTTATTTTCCTTCCGCCACCACCCTTTTGTCTTTTTGCATAGACCATAATGTAGATAATGGATTCCTCTTTCTTTTTTCAGATAGACATTGTGGTGGTGAGCTTGGCGAGTTTACTGGATACATTGAGTCCCCAAACTATCCTGGAAATTATCCTGCAAACACTGAGTGTACTTGGACTATAAATCCACCTCCTAAGCGCCGCATTTTGATTGTGGTTCCAGAAATATTTTTACCAATAGAAGATGAATGTGGAGACTACTTGGTGATGAGAAAAAGTTGTAAGTTAAAATGAAATAGATTTTGTTTCTCTGGATTTCTGTGTTGTGTGTAGCTTTATATAAAGTGACATAAAAGTGATACGCTTTGGCTATAGGCCTGGGTATACTAATAGTGAATAAAGGAGCATGCACCCAAAGTCTTGAAATTCTGTTGTTTTATTTTCCTTGGCTGATGTTTTCGGATTAGGTCAGCTTGCTCATAGGTATATAAGTAATCCTTTTCATGGGAAAACGATGTACAAATTATATTAGTCCCTTGTAGGTGGGAAAAGCTCCTTTGTACAGTTTAAGACATTACCTACTGAACCAAAGGATCAACATTAGGAGAACATTATGTTGTATATTGAAAATCAGTGTTTTGTTGGTTTGTTTTGGTAGTAAAATTAATGTCCAATGATATGATCAAGGTATAACTGAGTAGTTACTCATCAGTGTAGTGATGTGTTTTGAAACATGATTTTCAAATTTTCGTTGGAGATTCTTTCCTAGATCTTTTCCCACAGCAGACTACAGAACTCTTATTTTGGAATCGTTGGGAAGATCTTGACAGTAGCTTAAAATGCAACAACTTGCTTTCATACTATGTTGAGAGCAACAGTGACAAAAATTGTATACATTACAATGAAACTGAAAAAACAAACTCTTGTGAAATAACAGCCTCTACTGTTCTGGTACCATATAACTGTACTTTGATTATTGTCCCTGAATTCTTAGTGGTTAGCTTGTTTTCATTAGGAAAACACTTTACTAATGCAAGCTTCAGTAGATAAACATAGTGATTACAGATAGCAGTCATCTTCTGCTTTACATTAGAAGAGACTTTGGCAACAGGATAACTGAATGAGATCTTCTGGAAAAACTAGTATTTAGGTAATAGTAGGACCTTATGGGAAATAAAGCATAATAGAATTCTAATATCTGCTTTGTTCATTTTCTTTGGTAGCTTCCTCCAATTCTGTGACCACATATGAAACCTGCCAAACCTATGAACGCCCTATAGCTTTCACTTCCAGGTCCAAAAAGCTGTGGATCCAGTTCAAATCAAATGAAGGAAATAGTGCAAAAGGATTCCAGGTTCCTTATGTAACCTATGATGGTAAGCCATGGTTAAAACTCAAGAAAATTTAAATGCGGGCATTTTATTTTTGTTATTTATATTTCTGCACTTCCATAATTGAAGAAGGTAGAAAGAGAAGATCTCAAGAAGATGAGCAGTTATTTAGCACCTGAACTTTCCAATACGTGAAACTGTCGCCTGCTATACTCACAGATCATGCTAAATCATAAGTGATTTGTTGATTTGGTCTACTATATATTGTGAATCCAGTCACTGTGGGATTGTAAATTGTAGTTTATGGCTAAGTCAACAAACCCATGGTTGAATTAATCATGGCTGGGCACAATATATGAATCCAATCATAAGGTAAATAGTTTAGAAAATATTAGCAATTGTTGTTACTCATGCTTGAACTGTTCATCGATCTTTATGGATTAAAAGCCAGTCTTGGCAGAGGTTAACCTGGAATATAGATACACTGTATAGTTTCCTTTATTTGGGGGAAGTATATTTTGCTTATCTGAGAATACAGAGTTAGAATTCCTGTCTAGAAAATGGCAGTAATTGCATTTATTGCAGCTTAAGGCTTTAATAAAGAACTTTTATGAAAAAAAATGTATTTGACTTGATGATGGTTTTCTAACATCATGCCACATCTTACTAGTCAGCCATGCCAGGATACATTATTTCTGCACAAAACGATATAGGGTGAACTGTACCTGATCAGAGAGATTGTTATGGTATTTAGGACCATGATAGTAAAGCAGATACTGTAGCTGTTCTCAGAAAAAGTTCTGAATCTTTTTTTGGTTTTTGTATTTTATGTAATACATTTTTACAAGATATGTTCTGTGTGATATTGTGACTTCTATATTCCTTGATTCCTCTATTATAGCTCAGGTTATATTTTTTAGATTTAGGAAGAACGATCATATGTTTTCACTCTGCCCTAGGAAGTGACTTTTCTCATAACCATTCCAGTGGTTTCACACTTTCTGCTTTGAAGTTGAGTTTGGGACTAATCGATATTTCAGGCAGAAGCAAAGAGAACTAGCAGCTTTCTCTCCATGTGATCTCTGGCCATTATTCCAAGTTAAACAGGAACTACTCTCAGGGTAACCACCATCCCTAAACAAATCTGGCTTGGGCATGATGAACTCCAAATGCCTGACATGTGTTTCTTTTAAAGAGCTAATTTTGGCTTTGCTGTAATCAGTGGTAACTTTCTGATCTCCGTTTTCGGAGACAGCATTTGTTCTAGAATTTTGCAACTGAGCTTGATATAATTCCCATAATGAAAGCCCATTTCTGGAACTCACATGCTTCCTGTAAAAACAGCAAATGATATTGAGTAATGGTTTTATTATACAAAGACAAAGGAGAATAAGAATGTTGATGGTGGATGTTTTAATGCAGTAAGTGTATTTTTTTTCTTAAGTAAAGAAGTTTTTGAAATGTTGTACAAAGTAGAGTTTGTAAGAATACTCATGATTTGAACATAGTAGTATCAACCATTTACTATGGAAAACTTTGTTTCTGGCTTTTTATATGTTTCTCTTATTGAAATTATTTTGGAATGTATTAAACCTTCAAATTATGGAAGCAAGCTTCTAATTTGGTTGTACGTTACAAAAAAATCCATAACCCTGGGATGCTTTTAAATTGCTTTAGGTATTTAAATGTAAATTATCCATTTTTTGCCTAAATGGAATATTTTTGACTCTTTAACAAATACAGTAAGCAAGATTAATGTTGCTTTGTGTGTTCTGAATAGAGGATTATCAAGAGCTAATAGAAGATATAGTCAGAGATGGTAGACTTTATGCATCAGAAAATCACCAAGAGATCCTTAAGGTAATCTTATTTCTAACCTTGCCTGAAAGAAAATATGAATTAATATTTTTCATAGTTAAAAGATTTATGTGGTTACTCTTGATCTGTGAAGTGCAATGAGTCGGCAATGTATTAATAAATTCTTGTGTCAGAGGGAAGTGGGTACCAATGTAGGAAGGTAGGTATATCTTCCAAACAAGAAGAGCTATCTGCTTTTATTATTATAATTGTTATATATTATACATATATTGCTTTGCCACTCTGGAACTCTTGAAAGCTACTTGAGGCAGTGCTGATTAAAAGTACATTATTATTTGAAGCAAAAAAAACAAAAGTGGTTTCTTTATTCATGTGCCCTGAGACTATACAGTTCGACTTACAACTACAATTGAGCCCAAAATTTCCACAGCTGAGTGACAGTTGTTAGGTGAGTTTAGTTTTGCTCCATTTTACTATTTTTCTTATCACAGTTGTTAAATCAGTCACTGCAGTTGACAAGTTAATAACATGGTTGTTAAGTGAATCTGGCTTCCCCATTGACTTTGGTTGTCAGAAAACCATAAAAGGGGATCACATGACCCTTGGACACTGCAAACATCATAAATACATGCCAGTGTTGGAATTTTGATCATGTGCCCATGGGGATGCTGCAACAGTAGTATGTGTGAAAAATGGTCATAAGTCACCTTTTTCAGTGCTGTTGTAACTTCGAACGGTCACTAAATGAACTGTTGTAAGTCGAGCACTATCTGTATACAGTTAAGGAGGGGGTGGAAAATTTCAAAGTAAAAAATACTATTTCCAGCTTATGAAGTGATAAAGACAATAGAAAATTTTGATCTTAATATTGCTAAAATAGCCCTATGTTTTATACAAGAGTGCTAATAAAAGTTCTTACATGATACTGGGTTTCAGGGATTGGAATATGCACCAGGAAATACATCAGTCCAATTCCTATGGCTGAGGGTGGATTGGACTG